>CM050323.1:100805231-100826194 GCA_027475135.1 Bactrocera correcta | reverse complement strand
AAAGTAGATCAATAGAGACAAAAACGACACCATGTTTTTCCCGCTCTTTTGACATTTTTCTTCACTAAGGATTGCATTTTAACATTATTAAAATAGACTACCAAAATTCGGAGTCATTGCCCTCAACTACTACTCAGATCAACAACTGAGCGTCTAGTGGAAAACTTTGAATCCACAGACATAGTAAAAAATTCGTCCGTGTCAGTGAAATAAGGAAGAGTCCGTAGTATCGTGAATATTTTTGCCGCTAGCGTATCAATTAAGGAAGACCCAAATCAGTATGTTTGTGAATTGCGCTGAGCAATAACTTGAAAATGATCTGGATTTTCACCGAAAAGTCATCTTCGGCGATGAGGCTTATTTCTGGCTGAAGGGCTGGGTCAATAAGCAAAATATGCGTAATTATCAGGCAGCAATCCACACTTACTCCATGAGTCATAATTATATCCCGAAAAAATTTCGGTTTGGTGCGGTTTTTTTGGGCCGGCGACGTCATTAGGCCGTACTCCTTCGTGATGATCAAGACTGTGAACGGAAATCGCTATCACTTAATGGTAATCGAATATTTTTGGCCCTAAATGGATTATATGAACTTGGAAAATATGTGGTTTCAATAGAATGGAGCCACAATTCTCACAGCTTATGCCACAATCGATTTTTTTAGAAGAAAATTTGGTGAACGTGTTATCTCACGAAATGGCTCAGTCAATTTACTGCCCCTATTTCATAAAGAATTTATTTCAAAACAAGAAAAATCGTTAACTTCGGTTGCACCGAAGCTAAATACCCTTCACAGGTGCATTTCTGTTAGTTACTATGTGTCCAGTTTGTATGGAAGCTATATGCTATAGTAACCCGTTCTGAGATTACATTGTTACCGTAAAAAATAATCTATACCAAATTTCGTGAATATATCTTGTCAAATGTGAAAGTTGTCCATACAAGAACTTGATTCCGATCGTTTAGTTTATATGGCAGCTATGTGCTATAGTTAAGCGATCTGAACAATTTCTTCGGAGATTACATTGTTGCCTTAGAAAATAATATATACCAAATTTCGTGAATATATCTTGTCAAATGTGAAAGTTTTCCATAGAAGAACTTGATTCCGATCGTTTAATTTGTATGGCAGCTATGTGCTATAGTTAAGCGATCTGAACAATTTCTTCGGAGATTACATTGTTGCCTTAGAAAATAATATATACCAAATTTCGTGAATATATCTTGTCAAATGCGAAAGTTCTCCATATGAAAACTTGATTCCGATCGTTCAGTTTATATGGCAGCTATATGTTATAGTGGTCCGCTAGCGGCCGTTCCGACAAATGAGCAGCTTCTTGAAGAGAAAATGACATTTGCAAAATTTCAAAAGGATATCTTAAAAATTGGGGGACTAGTTCGTATATATACAGACAGACGGACAGACAGACATACGGACATGGCTAAATCGACTCAGCTCAACATACTGATCATTTATATATATACTTTATAGGGTCTTCGACGCTTCCTTCTGGGTGTTACAAACATCGTGACAAACTTAATATACCCTGTTCAGGGTATACAAATTTGAAAAGCTGAGGATCACGATGGAAATACCTAGAAATAGTGAGTTTGCCGCTTAATCTGAACTTAGTTAGAATGTTTCCTCAGGACATTGTGGTCACAACAATTAGCCTTTTGTCAGTACTACAGGCTAAAGTGATTTAGGTTGTTAATGTAATAATGTGCTGGTCAATTAATTTATTGCCGATATTTGAAGAAGAATGATTTTTAGATTTTTAGGAATTTAGAAATAAAACCCTTGACACGGTTTTAAAAAATTTAAGATATATTCATATATACTTTGAGAATATTATGCAAAGTTTTAATTAAAAAAAAAAAATTTTTTTCAACGACGGTTAAACAAGTTTCTCAACGGCAGTGATACCGGCGTGATTCGTGGATGAAAGCTTAATTTTATATGTGACTTGGTCTACGGAAAGGGGGCTTAGGTGTCAAAAAAGGAGAACAATTAATGAGATAACGACGAAACGAGTTGTTTATTTTTAACAGCTGTTTCCCAGAAAACTAGTTTTCGCACGTTAGCTCTCTTTTCGTAGACCAGGTCACATATATATTTAGGGTATAAATTCAATAGTTTTTTCATAATTTCTATCGCCTAAAGTGATAGTCTTTCTTTAGAATATTTGTTAACACTACAGCTTCCACATAAAAGTATTTCTAACGTAAGCCCTATAAAGCTTATAATATTTCCTCATCCTCGCAAAGTCAATAATTAAAAAAGTTTTCATAAGAGCTCAATTTACAAATTATCCCTCGATAACTTTGACAAAGAGCACAATCAAATGAGTAAGATAAATAAATCCTCCGCATGCATACAAATAATTTCCAAAATAGCTAATGACACAAAATGATTAATGCGCTCAGCGGACATTAACCAGCCCTCACCTTTCATTCATATATATTATGACTCACAGAAAGCTAAGCTAGTCTTAGTTGATGAACCTACTTCATGTTCTATAAATATATACATATAATATGCGTCAAGCATGCAGACAAAACTAATCAATCTTTTGCATCTGTTGCTAGATTACATTTATAAGAAAGCTGCATGTCAAAGGTAGCATACACTTAGGCGTTGCGTTGGATGTTGAACCAATTTATTTGTGACTTTGTTGTGATTTCCATTTAAGATACGTTTCTTTTGACTCCTGCTGAGTTAACTGAAATGCTCTGTAGGTGTAAGAAAGTTCGCTGTGTTTGCTTGACTTTCTACTTTTGCACGTTGGAGGTGTAATATACATATAGGCGTTGCTGTAATTACAATTAAAACTTTAACACCTACTTCTAAGCTTAAATTTAATTTCGCTGCGCAGTTGTTGTTAATTTAATATGGTAACCGTAGACTTGCGCGTCGATTTTTTAATTATCATGCGATTGTTTGAAGTTCTTAAACACTTATTTGTTTCGAGGAGGCTGAGTGGGAATGGAGAGCAAGCGCTGGGAATTTAATATGAGAGAAATCATATTATATATACTATATATATGATAAGTTTTTGGGCTCGTAAGAAAGCAATTTAACATTTGAGAAGGATTTCAGAGAAGTGAGAATTCTCAATTTGTTCCGAACAAGTGATTGTATTGTATTGCGTTTTTTAAACCAAATTAGCGAAGGTTGAAAAATACAAATATATTCCAGGTTGTAGGAAATTAGAATTTCGTGAATAATTTAAGAATTATTTTTCATAATTGTCTATTTCAAAATTTTCAAGGAAATTGAAATTAGTCTACGAAATCTTTGTGTGTATGAATATATATATATAGCACAACTTAACTCAGCTTTATAAGTATGACTTAATGTAGCGTAACGTAACATAGCATAGCATAACTAGAATAGAACAACACATGAGAAAGTTAGTTGAATGAAAATCTTATACATCGAAACATTATCGGATATAATCTAACACAATTTATTGCAACAATTGTAATATATAAATTAATAATTTTTAATATAACACAAAATAGGGCAAGAAAAAACTAAATCATAACAAAGTGCTACACAAATTAACTTAACATAGCATAACACAGCTGAACGTGACTTAACTGGAACGGAACATGATATGCGTTAAAATAATTTTTAAATCGAAATATGACATAATGTAACGCAACGTAACATAATATAACATAACGTAACGTAACATAACATAATATAACAAAACGTAAAGTAACATAACTTAAGATAACATAACGTAACGTAACTTAACATAACTTAAGATAACATAACGTAACGTAAAAAAATATAACATAACGTAACGTAACGTAACATAACTTAAGATAACATAACGTAACGTAACATAACATAAGATGACATAACATAACGTTACATGACATAAGATAACATAAAGTATCATCACATAATATACCATAACGTCACGTAACATAACTTAACGTGAAAATTACGTTATTCTAACCATATGTTAGTTTGTTATTAATTTTAAATATAAATCGATCAATGACTATTGCTGGAAGCGAAATTTTAAACAGAGAGTAGTCTTTAAGCATTCATTTAGCCTTCAGCACGTTTACTGCTGCTTACTAGAACACTACTGCAACTTCAATTGAGTAAGACCACTGCAACGTGATTTTTATAAGAATGTATATATGCGCCATTTTATTTATGTCCGTCTGTTTGTAAATAAACCAATTTTGCATTACCAACTTTCATCAAGTATTTATTTGCTTCGAAGATTCTGCAGTTCATCATCAACTACTGACAACACAGCCATACCTACTTACACACTTCTTGGCACTCATGGAATGTAATGGCTTATTGTTGCTTTTGTTGGCAAGTGCATACTTGACTCGAATTGAACTTACTCAAGTTGGTTGCAGATACCTATCCATATATAAATACATATATATATATATATATATATATTTAGGTATATAAAGTTTTCGGAGGGCATTCTCTGCATTGACTGCATTGCACTTAAGTACATAGTTGATTTATTTGATTGGATGGTTGACTGCAATTGTGGTAGTTAGTCAGCTCGATTGACCAGCAACTTCTGCCAGCTTCGTAAGCTCATCATTATTCAAATAGAGAGATAGTATATATGTATATATGCGGGTTATGTTTGTAGGTAAAGCAGCATCCAATTAAACTGCAAATTCTTGGAAGATATTGCGGTTGTTTTCAAGAATTTTCCTAAGTGTTTGCATTTGTGAAAAGTAGCGGCATAATTATACTTATGTATACTTAATAAAGTAGATTTTGCGCGGTACGGTGCGTGTATTTATATCTCTGATTAGCATTGCGGTATTGATACTTAATACTTCAGTTGCAAGTTTGTGGTAACCGCGGTTGTGGTGTTATGGTGCTGTGGTGTGGAGCGCTGTCGAAGTGTTCGAAATTGATTTTCAATTTTTAAATTGTTGAGATGAATTTTGGAATTAAGTCAATTGTTTTTTTTTTTACTTTTTTTTTTTTTTGTAATAATGTAATCAGTTTTATTCAGTTGAGTTTTTATTTATTTGATTTAGAAGAGAAGTTCCAGTTTGAGTACGAAGCTCAAAAGATCGAAATGCTACGAAATGTATCGTAAATATTGAAGTCAACAAGGCGGGTGATATGCATTAGAGGCTTCCTATATCATGTTTTGTTACGTTATACCTTCTTATATATGATATATGTACTATTATGTTATATTAGGTTAATTATTTTGTGTTACGTTTTGATAGTTAGGTTAATTTAAGTGACGTTTTGTTAAGTTATGTTATGTTATGGTTATATTATGGTACGTGCCAATAATGACAACCTTCCAACCCAAAATTTTTAAAAATTATATTTCAACAATTTTTACTTTACTAGGATTATTTTGAAGTTTTGAAGATAAGTTTACATGTCATTACAACTAATTTTTATATATAAAGATAATCCATAATATAGTTTTATTTCTAACATCTCAAATTATTTAGCTCATACCAACACCATTCCATAAATCTGTCAGCACTCAAGTGCACAAATATGTGTGTCATGGCTAGTTTTGCTGGAAATTGTCTGACTTTTCGCGCTAAGCACTCAACACGCGACTGCATGCCGAGCGTGAGCACATGTGTAAATATTTAGATATGCACACATGCGTGTGGCTGTGCGCTTGCTGCAGGCAAATTTCGCGCGGAACACACGCTCATGGCAAGCATATATATCGAAGACTCATTGGCTGGACAATAGAAAAATAAACACCATTCACTGAAGTGGAACGCGACACAGAGAGAGGCGCGCGGCACAAATACAATGACACACATGTACAAATATTAAATGGTGTATATGTGTATACAAAGCAGCAGGGGTCAACTGACAACTGTAAATACTCGAGGCTTACACAATTGCAACACACTAAGATTGATGAAAATGAAATTGTTGAGAGCGGTTAGGGCGGCGGGGTTAAGCATCAAAAGCGCTCTTAAGTGAGTGGCTTAGTCAAATGTAGCTTATTGTAATGCTGTCAATTTGAATAGATGAAAACTCGTCTGCCACACGCGGCGCTAGACATTAATCAATTGTTTGTTTTACATGTCACACGCTGACAGGCCTATTGTCGCTCATACGCCGTGGGCAACTACAAGTGCATACAAAACAGCCCACGGAGTGTAAATAATAGCGTGAATGTGTGGAGCACACGCATACTAGAACACTACAGATTTGCTGTCTACTCTACTTAGCTGTCACACATAGCTTATATATCTACATTTTTACATAAATATACATATATGTAATTCGAAAAAGTCGAACATATTGAAAACTAAAATCACTCACGCATTACGCCATTGAAATCATAATGGGGCAGAAATTAAGGTTGAATGCACGGCAATCGAAGGTTAACTTTAGCAAAAAAAAAATCTTTTACTGCATCGAAGCTAAAATACCCTTCACAGGTGTTTTTCATATAAGATACAAATTTGTATATTGATTTTGGGCCGGCAGTTTGTAACTCAGCTATACATATGCTAAAGTAGTCCGATATGAAAAATGTGTTTGAAGATTTCAAAGTTGTTTTGGACAATATTTTATAATGAATTTCATAAAATATTTTGTCAAATGAAACTTTTTCCAAACAAGAACTTAATTTTGATCGGTCAATTTGTGTAGCGGCTATGGTATTGTTTTCCGTACTAGAACTTCAATTTACTTAGCAGTTATATCCTTTACATATGTGTATTAGCAGTTCTGACAAATTGACACCTTCCTGGGTAGCAAAGGATTTGTACAACAAATTCAATATCTCAAAAATTTAAGGACTCAATGGAGTATATGCAATATACAGAAAACAAACAAAGGGCAGTCGAATATATGGCATGGCTAAACCGATTAACTGATTACGCTGATAACTTAGATGGGGTATTCCATATCAAATCAACCACTTTTGAACGCGACCCCTTTAGATTTTGCTGAATCTTATCCATCCTTTTCTACCCTTTGAAAAACATTTTTGAGAATTTTTTCAAAATTTTTTGTCCAACTTCAAAAAAGCTATGAATTTTTCAAAAATATGGCTTTTTTATTTTCAAATAGCCATAACTTTTGTAGAAATTGAAAAATACACGAAAAAAAATTTAACATGATCAATTATATAAAATAACCTGTTTTTTTTTTTAAGAAAAATCGTCATTTATTGAAATTTCGCCATTTTTTGGAAGTTCGTCATTTTTTTTTTTTTTTGTTTTTTTCCTCGAGTGATCCGATTTTTTTTATATTTATTTTATTTATATTTAAAAATAAAAAAAAAACATTTTTTTTTTTGAAAAATTCATAACTTTTTTGAAGTTGGACAAAAAATTTTGAAAAAATTCCCAAAAATGTTTTTCAAAGGGTAGAAAAGGATGGACAAAATTCAGCAAAATCTAAAGCGGTCGGGTTCAAAAGTGATCGATTTGGTATCAAACCTCGTGGCTAAGTTAGTATACCCTATTCAGGGCATAAATATATGTGAAAGCACTCACACACTTACCCACGAAAGCTTCCATACGTATGCAAATACCCACTCAAGGGCAGCAGAATTGTCGAAAATAATTGAATAGCTTTGCAAATTTGTTAGGAAAGTTGGTCAATTGAATTTGCAAAAATGCCGCCGTAAAGTTTGATTTCATGAAGTGTGGCTTTGGCGGCACTTTAAGTTGGCTCTGGCGGGTACGGCAGGTCGTATAAGTAACCGCAAGCTCAAATTGCAAAAGACGCACACAAAGTCACAATTATTTTTTTGTCTGGGCATTTATAAATTGTGTAGACGCAAAGGTTGTTAAAGCGCTACGGAATTGTGGCTTGACTCAGCTGGCAGGCGGTTTCTTCGCGCGCTAGAGATCGATTTTTGCTGTTTTGAAGAGCTGGCGGCGTTCATTGATTTCTGCAAGCTAAATTTTGAAATTATTAGCATTTTTCTCTACATTATACTTTTACAGTTATGAATCATATAGCGTAATGCTGTGCTGGAATAATATAATTAAATACTAGAAGTATTTAAATTCTCAATGTAAGAAAAATTAGTTTGAAATTAAAATAAATTTTTTTCATAATTTGTAAACCAGGTTTAAGCTGTAATAATAATTACATTTATTAAGGAAATATAATTTAAGGGGTCAGAAGGATAATCTTTTCTCACTTATTTTTGTTTTTTGCATTTTCTGTTCCCTTATAACCCCAGAAGTAATGTAGAAACCCACTTCACCATTGGAAGCTTTCGAAAAAGGACTAAAAATAATAATACCGCTCGACGTTTGGAGCGCTCGGAGTCCATATCTTAAACTTTAAACTCGTTTTTCTCAAATGAACTTTTTTAAGCTGGCGGACATGATTCCGGTCGAAATACTCAACCGATTTGCTTAATTTTTTTTTAATGTTCACAAAACGCCTGGCTAGGGATGATACCAGATTCATAATTTTTTATAATTTATTGACAATGTTATGACAAAATTTATGTAAAAACCATGGGAAAAATTAAAAAAAAAAAACGTTTATTACTTTTTTATTTATCAAAATTTTTTCATGATTCTGCTAGGGACGATAATCGTTCACGAATTTTTTAAGAATAATTTGGGTTTTTCTGTTTCCGATGATCTAAGCATCAGAAATCGTGTCCGCCAGTAAAAAACTCATCTCATTCACCCAGTCATTTCTCCGACAGATGTTATCAAAAAGTTCTGAAAAAATGTGTTTATACACTCTACGATATGCCTCATGATACATATGGGAAAAAAATTTTTATTGTAGAATAACAATTTCTATAAAATAATGAGAAAAAGTCCCGATTACCCTACTGACCTCTTAAGGGGGTATTCTAGTCTAGAAGCATGAATTTCAGGTAATTTTTAAAGTGTCGTAAAAAAGGCAATTCATATTTTTACTATCCATTTTCATTAGTTATTTATTAATTTTTGAAGAGTACAAAATTTCCACGTGATCATGCCCATAGTTTTCAAACCTCCTAGTTATCTGAAACCAAAAAAAAAGATTATTAATCTAGAATAATGTCGCAATGGCCGGAACTGCGGAAAAGTGTGAAACATTTTTTTTTTTTCACAGTTAAAAATAATAAAAATAAAAATTTTGGGATGGGGCTAGTTCCAACCATAGACAAGCCTATAAAGAAGACTCTATAGAAATTTCAAGTAAATCGGACCAGTAGAACCTGAGAAATCGTGGGCATCGTTCCGAAAAAGTCAGTTTTAAGAAAGACGCGTTTGAGGTTTCGCGTTCCGGGCAAACCAGTTTGGATGCCAGGTCATAAAAATGCCTATATCTCCGAAAATAATTTGAATTTTGAAAAATCCTCTTGTACACGTATTCTTGAATAGTTAAGCTTTGAAAATAAAAAAAAATAGATTTTTTTTTTTAATTTCTAGACTAGAATACCCCCTTAAGAACTATTAGCGACCCTTCCAAGCTGGATGAAATCGGACTACTTTACATTCCATAATATCATCGTTGCATTCCTTTCTTGTCTTAATCAGCTTTATATCTTAATTTGGCTACCCTTATTAAATCCGTTGTTTGTGAAAATATTGAAAATTCCATATTCAAACTTAATCTATTGTGTTTGTGAAATTATCTGCCGTTAAGGAATGTATATAAAAATTGAAGTGATAACCCTAAAAGTTATACGTGTTTGCTTAAAGACATATTTTAGTACTTCAGCATATCTATTGTGATAATTAGTAATAATTTTCTTTTAAAATTTATGTCTTTGAAATAAGTTATATATAAATGGGAGTTGGCAACACATCAAAATACATTTGGCAGCATAATTAAAAAAAAAAAAAAAATTCCTCAGAACTATAGATTTAAGCTTCTGTATTATTCTGTTCTATTTTTGTAGAAGCATAGAAACTTTTGAAATAATTTATTATTTTTGAAGAATTTTTTTTCTACTTGAGTAATACACATTGATACTCCGAACAGGGCATATTCAGTTTGCCACGATGTTTGTAACACCAAGAAGGAAACGTCGGAGGTCCTATAAAATATGTTCACATATATCTAAATGAACAGCGAGACGAGCTAAATCGATTTAATTAAAACCGTCTCCGTTCGTTTGCATTTTCGCGTTTTTCACCGGATATTGGAACCACCGATATCGGAACTCTATAGCATATAGCTGTCTTACCCACTGAATGGCCGGAATCAAGTTCTTGTAAGGAATATTTTCTATTTGTGAAGAGTATTATTGCTTCTATACAACCGAAGTTAACATCTTTTGAAAATGTTATTGTAATATTTTTGACTTGTGTTAACTCTAAATTAAATATATCAAAAACAGCTCTTAACAGATAGCTTTAAGAAATTTTATTTAAAAAACTGTACAGGTAAACTGTAAATCTTTGAGCAAGAAGTCTAAACTATAGATTTTGATACATAGTTTCCTGTTAAACTTTTTTTAAAATAATCGTAAGTAGAAAAAATATATGTATTTTTGAAAAAAAAAACTTAAATAAAACTATTTTTACTGGCGTATTATCCAAACCTTCCTATTGACTGAAGAGCTACCTGAGATGATAATCTCCCACAAAACTTTATAATTATGCGCGCTTTGCAAATTTCAACACATCAAAGCCACCTGAAAAGCAATACAAGTATTAATTTTTTTCCATTATAGAAAAAATTCCTCAGAAAATTTCCTCATTTTAGCACGACTTACTCACTCATTTAATTATAGCCTCATTAGCCTCCCATTGCATGTCCCGGCTTTTCATATTCCACAATTGATTTGTTTTTAATTTACTCAATTTGTTTTGTTTCAAAATAAAACGCCTAATCACGCCCGTTTGTCTGTCGATCACCTGTGAAATTTCAAATAGTTTTCAATATTTTTTAGCTCATTGAAACGAGCACACAAAGAAAACAAATAAATGCATGATTGTTGTTATAGCAAAAATTTATGAGGTCTAAATTTATATCTGCTTTGGCAATGCGTGTGTGTGCAGCTGTCTTATTACGCACGAATATATATAGGTGCAAATGTATCTAGGTGTACATTAGAGCGGGTCGAATTTTTTTTTATAAAATCGTATATGCGGAATATCTTCTAAGAAGCATTCTGAACAACTTTTGCCTGAGAGACAATGTTTTAAAACCATTTGCCATTTTAAAACGTCTGAAAGATTGATTGTATGCGAGAAATGTATTAAAGTTATCCGATCGGGTCGATTAAAAGAAATGATCAATAAATATCTAAATGCAACTACGTATTAAACTTAATTCAGATATCCTCAAAACTGACGAACAAAAATGTATGATACCTAAAAAACTTCGTTTTGAAAATCGCTGGCTTCCAACCGGTTTAAATCACATTCTCTCTTAGGTACAGTTTTTCAGAATAATCCACTGAATATTTCCCGCAAATGCAATTTTGCCATTTCCTTGGCACCTGTCAATCGACCCGCTTTAATATACATACATATATATATAGATATTGATATACTTGAACTGTTCTTTACGGAACGAGGCCGCTTGTTTAGTTGTTTTAATTGCTAGATCAGCTTTAATTTACTTTGAAGTGTGACGGCTTTTTAATTTGTTGTTATTCGTTATTCAATTGCATTATGCGGAATATTCGATTTGGTTTTTTGTGTATGTTAGACCAAACCAATTTCTTTCGAAAGCTTAAAAATTATGTAAAAATATAATTTGTGCGTATTTCGAAATTAATCTCCAAACTCGTTATATATACCTTCGAATTTCAAAATCTAGTTATTACTTCTTTAGAAAACCAGTGAAATCACTTTTTTGTTAAAAACTCAGCAACTCAAAAAACAAATTGGTTCGGTCCATACCCAACCAAATTGTATACAAGATCGTAACATATGTAGTATAAACTATTAAAACATTTTTTGAGTCCATTTCAAAACTTATAAGCTTTAATTCAAGGACACTTCATATACAATTTGGTATTCTTCTTCTTCTTTACTAGCGTAGACACCGCTTACGCGATTATAGCCGAGTTAACAACCGCGCGTCAGTCGTTTCTTCTTTTCCCTACGTGGCGACAATTGGATATTCCAAGCGAAACCAGATCCTTTTTCACCTGGTCCTTCCAACGGCGTGAAGGTCTTCCTCTTCCTCTGCTTCCCGCGGCGGGTACTGCGTCGAATATTTTCAGAGCTGGAGTGTTTTTGTCCATTCGGACGACATAACCTAGCCAGCGTCTTTTAATTCGCTGAACTACGTCAATGTCGTATATCTCGTACAGCTTACCTATTCCTATATTTATCCCAAATGAAAATGTTGTGTACAATATGGCAAATTATAATTTTTTCTCAACATGCTTTCTTTACAAAAGAGCTGTTTTGCTAATACTGAAAGTACATAGGAGACAAATGTCTAGTAGACCATTATTATGTCGCCAAAGGACAGCACAAATCTAATCCGCCTTCAGTGTGGTAATTACAAAATAAAAATTCTGTTATCGAATTGGAAGCTCACTTCACTGAAAAAGGTTTACACCTCTAAGTACCTGATCTAGAATAAGTATAGGTACTACCAGCGATAGATTTGTTTGAGAAAAAGAGAGAGTTTGAGAAAACCTGCGTTCGTGGTCCAGAAACATTAATCTGAAGAGGTTTTAGACACTGCAAGTATTAGCGAAAATACGTTTGGTTAGTCTGGTAGTCACGTCACGTAGAAACCAATTTTGGTTCTTTGCGATACCAGAAGGAGTTCAGTTACATAGTATATGAGGAGTAGTCATCGTTTCAGATGCATGAGCTTGACGCGAATTTCAACAGACTAAATGGCCTCACTATCGATACCTCTTCCAGTGTATCATAGCGTTATTCGTTATGCTTATAGGGTAGTCTTGTCAATGCATAACAAGTGCGCAAGATATGCTCCATTGTTTTCATAATGCTTAACTGCAGTCTTCTCGATCTGTCAGTCCTATTCTGCGGGCGTATTTCGCCACCAGACAGTGGCCAGTTAGAATTCCGATCTATGGGAACATGATGATGATGTCTCTTCTATCCAGTGTCAATAAAAATTTTGTTTACTTTCCAGCAAAAATAGAGAGGTTATTTAAACCTAATCGCCTTTAAGTACTCAGTTATAATTTTGGTTTTGAGCCATTCATTTTTGGAGGTTGAAAATTTGAAAATTATTGGACTGCTGTGTCACCAGTTTAAATACTTTTGATGCTGAATGGTTTAGTGAGTTTTGTGAGAATGTCATGAAGAAATTTTCGCGAAGAATAATTGCAGATCTTTCCTTTGTATATAATTTATTTCAGGAGGATGTTGCTTTATATTACACACACATCGCATTCAGTAAGACATTTCAAAACTTTGTTTGACTCAATTAAACCTTTTTGTGGAAAGCAAAAATATAATATTGAACAGTATTAAAGAAAATTTGTATACAATTTTAACTCTTCAACGAGAAACCGGACTCTTGTAGGTATTTTCTTTTTTATTTCGTGTAAATATATGACTGAAATTGAAAAGAAATTACCAAAAATTAGTTATTGAAACATGTACCCATAATATTATTATATATGTATTAGAACTCAGCATTTTCAAATTTCGCCATACATTTAAAACTTTTCGCACGTTTTAAGGTTCGTACTCAATTGTAATTTATAATGATTTTGCTTGAAATCCCTTAATACTGCTTGCAACTGAGGCAGGACAAGCTGCACTGCGTCTCGAAAGCATGTGTGGAAAATTCTCAAGGAAAAATAAAAAGAAGATTACGAGTAATTTCAAACGCAATTGAAAGCTTTGTTAAGTTTCTGAGACACTTTAATTCTTTTCCTTACCCAGTTGATTGACATACATACAAATATACTTGTCGATAGATTAAATTTGAGTTCTGTTCATAAACAAGCACATTAATGATGAAAAAATATGCTTAAGGGACATAAGGGTGGTCTTTATATAACTTTCAGATTTTTAAAATTTATTATAATACATTTTTGAGACATAGGTGGTTTATGTCTAAGTTTTAGAGATTTACCATGTTCGAGTGGTCCTAATTAAAGTTTAAGAATTTATTAAAATTATATAAACCTTGTTTTTAGATACATTTTCGGTTTGATTTTTTAACTTGGGCGCCATCCTAAGCTAATATTGTGGAGTATTTGGAGATACATGTACAGGGTGGTTCTAATATAATTTTGAAAAATTTAGGTAATAAAGTTTTGATATGCAACTGTTTTGGGTTGGCTCTAAAGGTTTTCCTAACTAAAACTTCCAATTCTAAAAATTTTAGTAATCTTTTTGATACATAGGTCTATAGGGTAGACCGATTTTTTTTTTAATATTGTGTGAAGGATTAGGGTGGACCTGATATAAGTTGAAGAATATAATTTCGAGAAATATATGTATAAAAGTAGCAAATAGGTTACGAAATGGAAATGCTACTTTGCAAAAGTTAAAAAATATTTCATATACAAAGTGTGTTCTAAAGTAAACAGAATGTTTAAGAAAATACAAAACAAATGGGTTTTTTTCGGTAAAATTAATTTATTTGATTCAAAATAGTCTTCTTCTGCTTCAATACAGCTTTTTGTACGATCCAAAAGCATGCCGAACGAGTGTTTTAGCTCGTTGGCCGGTATGGCCGCCAGTATGCCGGTGCAACCCTTTTGAATGGCCTCTACGTCTGCATAACGCTTTCCTTTCATGGACAAATGCATTTTTTCGAAAAGAAAGAAGTCTCACCGTGCTATATCAGGCGAATACGGGAGTGTTTAATGGTTAAAATGTGATTGAAATCGGTTACAGGCGTCGATCGATTTTTGGTTGTCAGTCAATTTTTGCGGAAAAAAGCGTGCACACACCTTTTGTGAGCCCAAATGTTCAGTCGAAATGGGATAAATCGATGTTTTGGAGATGTTCCATTCCATTTCCATCAATTTCAATGATGATGGAATTTCCGGTGATCACGGATTTTGATTGGCCCACAAGTTGATCGTCATTTTTGTCCTCAAGAGCACTTTGGAAACGTTAAAACCACTATATTACTCTGCTACTAGATGGGCAATAATCGCCATAAACTTGTTTCATCAATTGAAACGTTTTGGGAAAGGTTTCACCAACTTTAAAACAAAACTTAATGTTGGCTCTTTGTTCGAAGCTCATTTTCGCATCGATAACACAAACATACTGACGTTTAAAAGGCAATAACTTCACTTTCAATCAATGATAAGTCGTGAAATTCTCACTTGACAATCTATAAGGATTGAAGATTCTAACGTATCAGCCGACATATAGATGGACCCACCTGGGGGCTCTAGATTCAAAAAGTCCTGTTTACTTTGGAAAACGCTTGTAATACCATTAAATATGGCCCTAATGTTTACAAAGGAAATCTCTGAAACTTAAACACATAAAACCTACACATTTGCACACTCAAACCCAATGGACACACTTATTCACAAAAATCATAGACATAGTATGTATGCAGTCCTGTGCATGTGCTTACAACAACTTCATAGTTGAATAGCTTTTAGAAAGTGCTGAGCTGTGACATTTAACACCAGCTGTCAAAATGTGCCAACGCTCGTTACGCACTCACACTAACCATTTTTAATAGAACATACCTCCCGTGTATTAGGACTAGAAGCTGCCAAGGACCAAAACCAAGTGTGTATGTGTGTGTTAAAAGTTGAGCGAAAAAATAAACTCAACTTAAGCTGCTGCCAGCCATCAATACTCTGCGTAACTGTAGTTTTTCCGATGTAGCTTCCACTTTCTTTTCTTTTCTCTTATGCCTTCTATTTTGTCTTGCTTGTGTGCTGTCACTTTTAAGTGTACTTAAAGCTCACTTTTCAAAACAATAAAAGAAAGCAGGAAAAACTGCGTCTCCACCACAAAGGCGAGTGTGAAAAGTTGAGTGCAACCAACATGCAACAAAAAAAGAAAATATTACTTGTTTTTTTTTTTTTTTTTTTAAAATTCTTGAGGGATTTTTGTTGTGGCTGGCAGCAACTGTGCGTCATGGTTACTTTGGCAAATACTCGCACATGTGGCTTAGCGCTAGACTACTGGGTTATGTGAGTACAGCTTATGAGTGAACTTTGGAAATAGATTTTATAATTTTTAAATGAAAATCTCATCGCACCTCTTTGTATATCACAAATAAGAAAGTTACTATGAATGTCTTTCCTTGGGGGCTGATGTATCAAGTTCTCACAAACTAACCAGGTTAAGGATTCGAACAGCTTACTACCGGATAGAATAGACTTTTGGTCACAAATAATCAGCTAAGAATGAGATAGTTGCCGTTTGCCTAGAGATCCATCTTAATCTGTTAGAGTATTGCTGGATAGCAACAGCTCTTGACTAGTGTGGGTCTTAGGAGAGCTAACGGAGAGCTATTTCTTCACTTGTGAGTTTTCTTAAGAAAAGTTGAAGAAATTGGAACTAGTGTCCAAAAAGATCTAGCGTAATATCCTTAGATCAAATCAATAACCTTAAATGAGACTCCTTGACCAATAGGTGCTAAAGCAATGAAACCACTCCGGCATATTCGATTCGAATGACTCTGTGGATTTCAAGAACTATTGTACATATCAAGAACTATTGAACATATCTTCAAAAAGCGTATTGTTAACCAAATATTTACAGCTTTCGAGACAAATTTTAGATTTTTTAGATGACCATATACAGTATTTTGATATGTCCAGAGAATTTCCATAAAACATTATGGTGCTGTACAGAAATATATATATTTGAGCTTTTTGAAAGCTTTCACAGTTGATATTTGAAATCGGATTTTTAATGATAAGAAAAGAGTGATGAAGAAAGAAAACAAACTACTTTGATAAACGATCGCTCCTCTTACCCGTCAAAATCAATTTCAAGGTCAGCGCTCTACAGGAAGGTGATTTCTGAAAGATTTATAATAATTGAAAGCATATTCTGTGAGATATTTGTTTTCTATCTGTGGTCTTAGTACTCGGAAAATGGGTATTCTACAAGTAAAAGATTTTTCCAATCCATTGGCAATTGATATCTAAATATGGATTTTTATTGAGGGAACACAAAGAGAACAAGTTCTTCATCCCTTCAATAATTTTTGAAATTGGCATCGCTCACCTCGACTGTCAACGTCCATTTCAAGGTTAGACTGTAAAGAGAGGAATTTGTTATCAATATATATTAGATGAAGCACACGCTTAGAGGTCTTTTTTCCTGTTTGTGGCCTACGTATGTGACATATAGGTGTTCTACAAGTTGTATACTGCTTCCGATCTGCTGCTCGATTTGTTGATTGGCTTTAATATTTCGAATATGCAGATAAAGTTCTCATGTTTTTCCGGAGGGCTACTAATTGTGATAGCATTCTCTACTATATAGGTTAGTTTTCAACAATAAACCACGAAGGTATTTTGTCCTTTATGTATATCCCTCAGTTTTAGTAGCATAAAGTAACCTTTGATCGTAGAATTTTTTCATTTTCCTTTGTATGAACCAATCCAAGAATATTAAGATGTGAGACAGATTTTCGGCTTTCCGTTTTATGCTAGTTAAAACTAATCATATTTTAATACAGAAGTATTACTTTCTTTATTTTGTTTATGATTGTATTTAAAGATACTTTAAACTAAAAACTTTTTTATATCAAGGAAATGACTAGTATGAAGAAAATCGAGTCGTTTGGTTTTTAGCCACATATTTTTCGTTCCAAACTCACTTTAATATCTTAAAGTTTTGCAATTTCCGAACAAAATATTATTTAGCAAATTCTGTTTAATCTCTATTTACTCATTCAGCAAAAACTTTATCTTTCCTCCTTTGCACAGATTCCCAGAATTCTAACATAAAACACTAGACCCGCACATTGTGTCTCGAATTGCCAACCATTGTTTGGCTAACAATCCCAAAATCTGTTGTCTACTAACACATGTGGAACCGCACACACATAAATACACATACCAGCCTAACTCTCGCCCAATATGCAGTAAATATAACAGTAATGCGTTTGGGTTCAGTAATTGTTTCCCGAAAAAATTTTGCTGAGCTTGTGCCGCGTTGCTCCCATGTACTTTAATGAACGGACATTTGCCAGCGTGAACCGCTTGCCAAGAAACAAATAATAATAATAACAATACAAGACAGCATCAATGTGAGTAGTGAAAACATGCCATTAATACATTGAAAGAAACAAAAAATATTGAGAATAAAATCAATGCTTTCCGCCTCGGCTTACAATTCTACGCTGATTTTCGCAGCTCGACCCCAATTCGTCCGCGCGCTTCATTGTTATCCCGACCATTGTTGTTGTGGTTGTGTTTTATGGTATGGTTATTGTTTTCCAACAGCTAACAGATCTCATATATACTTACTCATATTGCTTGCTATTAATAGTTTTGGGTTTTCTTGTGAATGGTGAATTTCTTGTTTTTGTCTTAATTTCAAATTATACTTTCAGTGTTTGTGCCGTTAGAGAAAGAGCTTGGTCATACGATAGTGAAACTTGCGGGAAATGAAATTGAATAAAGTGAGTTGAAGACGGCGCAGAGTGCGTTTGAAAAATTTAAGTAATTTTGAGTATATTCTGAGGATAAATAGTTCAAATAAAGCTAGTTAGTTAATGAACATAAAACTCCTCTACGGATAATATATGTAGAAGAGGGATACAAGAGATTTTTAAAAGCCATCTTAAAACTTGATTTGATCAAATATGCATTCTTTCTTTTTTAACTGTTGTCATTTTGGCACTGTTACAGTCGATTTTCACAAGCTTCTGTTGAGGTCCACATTTTACCAGATCCTGCCAAATTAGAAATTTATAAGAATTCTTCACTACGCTTAGCATATCTACCGCCAAGAGTTTTATCTTTTCATCTTAAAAGTGCGTAAAATTTAACTGAACTATATTCTGTATGCTCCAGCTCACTATTACAGTTTTTCGCCCATGCCCTTAATAGACGATATTTTTTGAGACAAGTCAAGACGTAACACCTCTAACGACTCGTTGGAAGCAGTCAGGATTTTTTTTCACAAAACTTGTTCTACAAATGATATGGCATTATCTATCTAACTGTCCAGGTAACAGGTCAATTGAAAAGTCCCCGGCCGGACACATGGATGAGTCTACTAAAATCAAATCCATATAATTTTTAGTAAGACTTAACCTTAAATACGCGCATATACAATATAAGTTGACGACTTTGCAGATCATTAGTTTGTGAATTATATCCATTTGAGTGAAGCAACTTTTGTTATTGTAAAAAAAATCTATGCAATTGATAAATCGCATTTTGATAAAAAATTGCATTTTGAAGAGAAAACACACAGTGTAGCAAAATTTGGCTTGATGTCCAGTTTCCAGACACCGCCGTAGGAAAAAGAACCATCAAAGATTGGTATGCTAAGTTTACACGTTGTGAAATGAGCAAAGAAAACTGTGAACA
This sequence comes from Bactrocera correcta, assembly GCA_027475135.1. NCBI lineage: Eukaryota > Metazoa > Arthropoda > Insecta > Diptera > Tephritidae > Bactrocera > Bactrocera correcta. The sequence goes on along the minus strand of CM050323.1, from coordinate 100,806,788 downwards.
AAGTGAACGCCCAAAAAAGGGTGTTATCGGCAAAAACATCAAAAAGTCTGCAAAATAATTTTGAATGATCATAAAGTCAAGTTGTTTGAGATTTTATTAAGAAAGTATTTTGGAATGTATTTTGGAACGAGCGTGGAACCAGTTTTACTGATTAACTAGAAAAAGAAAGGTCCATCAACAGCGTCAATTACATATCGTAAAAAAAAAAAAAGTCAAGTCAAGTGTCACAAGTCAGTGAAAACGGTGTTATAAACCTATGAATTGGACTTTGGGTTGCTTCCGTATCCACCTTACTTGACTATTTCATGTTTTCGTATCTCAAAAGTATGCTCGCTGGAAAGAGCTTTTCTTCGTATGAAAATGTTATCGTCGAAATTGAGACCTATTTTAAAACAAAGGGAAAATCATGCTACAAAATTGGCAACGAAAAGTTGATGAGTCGCCATAATCATTGTATCGTTGAAGTTAACTATGTTAAATAAAAGGCAAGAATGAATTTTGCCAAAAAATGTGTTTTATTATGGTGGGTCGATAACTTTTATATTGACCTGTTATATTTCCAAACAGAAAAACATTCTCTTTTCTTTATTCTGAGTGGCCACTCATTAGACATAATTTCATAAGTGGATCTAAATACAATTGATTGACAGCACTGAAGGCGTGAGCACTTACCATTGACATATGCGTGACAGCAATGAGTTGAACGGCATTGCTGACGCATAGTCCCAAACCATATATCATAGGGCTCTTCAGTGTATAGCGTTAGTTTAGTGTTTACTTTCATGTGCTGATGATGTGTCTTCGGTTCAGAATTTCAATTTATTTTTTTTCTATACTTATTTTATTATTTTATATCTTTAATTCCAAAACAGTAATGAGCTATAAATGTTTGTTAATGTACTTATGCTTCATTAGACCGCTATATTAGAGTTATTCCTGTTGTTTCCGAGTACTTTTTAACAAACTAATACAATAACAAGCCAAGAAGCTGAACAAAATTCTTCACATTTGTTCAGCAGTAACTCTTCTATTTTTACACGAATGCGATGTTTTATACTTTTTTGAATTTGGTAATAATTTAACTCTGACTTACGTGATCATAAAAGCTATGGAATATAGCTGAATTAGAAAGCTATTACTTTTTCACCTGCTTGATGCCAAAAACCACAAAATAAATATATTTTTTTGGAGTTACTTATTTAATTTTAATACACTTAAGTTATTTTATATTACAATTAAAATTCTAAATATTACTTCTACCTAATATTAAAATACATGTTTAATTAAAAAATTTCAACATTTTATACTTATTTTTACTTTAAAGCCCTTTAGGCAATTTTTTCATACAAAATAATTTGATAAATAATGTTTTTGATTTACAATTTCGCAAGGCATTACTCAATACAAAAATATGTAACATAAACAAAAACTATACTTCCAAATTTTGTTATATAAAAAGCTGAATATAAAATGGAACTTAATAATATTTTTATTTATATTTTTTATTAATAATTGTTTATTACATTAATTTTCAATAAAAGAAGTTCGAACATTTAT
>CM050323.1:100584433-100804231 GCA_027475135.1 Bactrocera correcta | reverse complement strand
ACACCCAAACGGAGTGTAAATAATAGCGTGAATGTATGAAGCACACGCATACTAGAACACTAATGATTTGCCATCTACTCTACTTAGCAGTCATACATAGCTTATACATATATCTACATGTTTACATATATACGTAATTCGAAAAAGTCGAACATATTGAAAAGTAAAATCACTCACGCATTACGCCATTGAATTCATAATGGGCAGAAATTAAGGTTCAATGCACGGCAATCGAAGGTTAACTTTAGCAAAAACAAAAATCTTTTACTGCATCGAAGCTAAAATACCCTTCACAGGTCTTTTTCTTACAACATAAAAATTTGTATATTGATTTTGGGCCGGCAGTTTGTAACTCAGCTATACATATGCTAAAGTAGTCCGTTATGAAAAATGTGTTTGAAGATTGCAAAGTTGTTTTGGACAATATCTCATGATGAATTTCATAAAATATTTTGTCAAGTGAAACTTTTTTCAAACAAGAACTTAATTTTGATCGGTCAATTTGTGTTGCAGCTATATGCTATTATTTTCCGTACTAGAACTTCAATTTACTTAGCAGTTATATCCTATACATATGTGTATAGGCAGTTCTGACAAAGTGACACCTTCCTGGGAAGCAAAGGATTTGTGCAAAAATTTCAATACCTCAAAAATTTAAGGACTCAATGGAGTATATGCAATATACAGAAAACAAACAAAGGACAGTCGAATATATGACATGACTAAACCGATTAACTGATTACGCTGATAACTTAGATGGGGTATTCCATACCAAATCAATCACTTTTGAACGCGACCCCTTTCGATTTTGCTGAAACTTATCCATAATTTTCTACCCTTTGAAAAACATTTTTGAGAATTTTTTCAAAAATTTTTGTGAAACTTCAAAAAAGCTATGAATTTTTCAAGAATATGGCTCTTTTATTTTCAAATAGCAATTGACTTTTGGGGACCTTTTTTTTTTTGATTTTCACTTTTGAATGAACTTTTCGAAAAAACACACGAAAAAAAATTTAACATGATCAATTATATAAAATAACCTGTTTTTTTTTTTAAGAAAAATCGTCATTTATTGAAATTTCGCCATTTTTTGGAAGTTCGCCATTTTTTTTTTTGTTTTTTTCCTCGAGTGATCCGATTTTTTTTATATTTATTTTATTTATTTAAAAAAAATTGCAAAATTTTAAATAATGGAAAAACTTTTTTTCTGTAAACTTTATTTAAAAATAAAAAAAAAAAACATTTTTTTTTTTTTGAAAAATTCATAACTTTTTTGAAGTTAGACAAAAAATTTTGAAAAAATTCCCAAAAATGTTTTTCAAAGGGTAGAAAAGGATGGACAAAATTCAGCAAAATCTAAAGCGGTCGGGTTCAAAAGTGATCGATTTGGTATCAAACCTCGTGGCTAAGTTAGTATACCCTATTCAGGGCATAAATATATGAAAGCACTCACACACTTACCCACGAAAGCTCCCATATGTGTGCAAATACCCACTCAAGGGCAGCAGAATTGTCGAAAATAATTGAATAGCTTTGCAAATTTGTTAGGAAAGTTGGTCAATTAAATTTGCAAAAATGCCGCCGTAAAGTTTGATTTCATGAAGTGTGCCTTTGGCGGCACTTTAAGTTGGCTGTGGCGGGTACCGCAGGTCGTATCAGTAACCGCAAGCTCAAATTGCAAAATACGTACACACAGTCACAATTATTTTTTTGTCTGGGCATTTATAAATTGTTTAGACGCAAAAGTTGTTAAAACGCTACGGAATTGTGGCTTGACTCAGCTGGCAGGCGCTTTTTTCGCGCGCTAGAGATCGATTTTTGCTGTTTTGAAGAGCTGGCGGCGTTCATTGATTTCTGTAAGCTAAATTTTGAAATTATTAGCATTTTTCTCTACATTATACTTTTACAGTTTTGAATCATATAGCGTAATGCTGTGCTGGAATAATATAATTAAATACTAGAAGTATTTAAATTCTCAATGTAAGAAAAATTAGTTTGAAATTAAAATAAAATTTTTTCATAATTTGTAAACCTGGTTTAAGCTGTAATAATAATCAAATTTATTAAGAAAATGTTCTTTAAGGGGTCAGTAGGGTAATCTTTTCTATCTTTTTTGTGCATTTTCTGTTCCCTTATAACCTCAGAGGTAATGTAGAAACCCACTTTACTATTGGAAGCTTTCGAAAAATGACCAAAAATAATAATACCGCTTGAAGTTCGGAACGCTCGGAGTTTACACCTCAAACTTTAAACGCGTTTTTCTCAAAACAAACTTTTTTAAGCTGGCGGACATGATTCTGGTCGAACTACTCAACTGATTTGCCTATTTTTATTTTTTTAATGTTCACAAGGGATGATACTAGACTCATAATTTTTTATAATTTATTGACAATGTAATGACAAAATTTATGTAAAAAAAAAACATGGGGAAAAATTAAAAAAAAAACGTTTATTACTTTTTTATTTATCAACATTTTTTCATGATTCTGGTAGGGACGATAATCATTCACAATTTTTTTAAGAAAAATTTGGGTTTTTCTGTTTCCGATGATCTAACCACGAGAAATCTTGTCCGCCAGTGAAAAAACGCATCTCATTCACCCAGCTATTTCTCCGACAGATGCTATTAAAAAGTTCTGAAAAAATTTTTTTATACACTCCACGATATACCTTATGATATGTGAAAAAAGTTCTATTGTAGAATAACAATTTCTATAAAAAAATATGAAAAAAAATCCCGATTACTCTACTGACCCGTTAAGGGGATATTCTAGTCTAGAAGCATGAATTTCAGGTAATTTTTAAAGTGTCGTAAAAAAGGCAATTCATATTTTTACTATCCATTTTCATTAGTTATTTATTAATTTTTGAAGAGTACAAAATTTCCACGTGATCATGCCTATAGTTTTCAAACCTCCTAGTTATCTGAAACCAAAAAAAAAGATTATTAATCTAGAATAATGTCGCAATGGTCGGAACTGCGGAAAAGTGTGAAACATTTTTTTTTTTCACAGTTAAAAATAATAAAAATAAAAATTTTGGGATGGGGCTAGTTCCAACCATAGACAACCCTATAAAGAAGACTCTGTAGAAATTTCAAGCAAATCGGTCCAGTAGAACCTGAAAAATCGTGGGTACCGTTCCGAAAAAGTTAGTTTTGAGAAAAATGCGTTTAAGGTTTCGCGTTCCGGCCGAACTAGTTTGGATGCCAGGTCATAAAAATGCCTATATCTCGGAAAATAATTTGAATTTTAAAAAATTCTCTTGTACACATATTCTTGAATAGTTAAGCTTTGAAAATATAAAAAAAAAATCGGTTTTTTTTAATTTCTAGACTAGAATACCCCCTTAAGAACTATTAGCGACCCTTCCAAGCTGGATGAAATCGGAGTACTTTACATTCTATAATATTTCTTGTTTAAATCAGCTTTATGTTTTAATTTTGCTACCCTAATTAAATCCGTTGTTTGTGAAAATATTTAAAATTCCTTATTCAACCTTAATCTATTGTGTTTGTGAAATTATCTGCCGTTAAGGAATGTATATACATATATGTATATAAAAATTGAAGTGATAACCCTAAAAGGTATGCGTTGCTAATACAACTTGCTTAAAGACATATTTTAGTACTTCAACATATTTACTGTGATAATTAGTAATAATTTTCTTTTAAAATTTAAGTCTTTGAAATAAGTTATATATTGATTGGAGTTGGCAACACAATAAAATACATTTTGCGGCATAATCGAAGAAAAAATAGTCATAACTGTAAATTTAAGCTTCTGTATCAAGACTACACTATTTTGTAGGAGCATATAAACTTATGAAGTCATTTATTATTTTTGAAGAATTTTTTTCCTACTTGTTTAATACACATTGATACTCTGATCAGGGCATATTCAGTTTGCCACGATGTTTGTAACACCAAGAGGGAAACGTCGGAGGTGACGAGCTAAATCGATTTAATTAAAACCGTCTCCGTTCGTTTGCCTTTTCGCCTTTTTCACCGGATATTGGAACCACCGATATCGGACCTCTATAGCATTTAGCTGTCATACCCACTAAAAGACCGGAATCAAGCTCTTGTACGGAATATTTTCCATTTGTGAAGAGTATTATTGCTTCTATACAACCGAAGTTAACAGTTTTTAAAAATGTTGTTGTAATATTTTTGACTTGTGTTAACGCTAAATTAAATATATATCAAAAACAGCTCTTAACTGATAGTGTTGTTTGTTAGCTTTAAGAAATTTCATTAAAAACAAACTGTACAGGTGAACTGTAAATCTTTGAGCAAAAAATCTAAACTATAGATTTTGACACATAGTTTCCCATTAAACTTTTTTTTAAATAATCGTAAGTAGAAAAAACATATGTATATTTAAAAAAAAAAAAAACTTAAATAAAACTATTTTTACTGGCGTATTATCCAAACCTTCCTATTGACTGAAGAGCTACCTGAGATGATAATCTATCCCAATACTTTATAATTATGCGCGCTTTGCAAATTTCAACACATCAAAACCACCTGAAAAGCAATACAAGTATTAATTTTTTTCCATTATAGGAAAAATTCCTCAGAAATTTTCCCCATTTTAGCACGACTTACTCACTCATTTAATTATAGTCTCATTAGCCTCCCATTGCATGTCCAGGCTTTTCATATTCCACAACTGATTTGTTTTTAATTTACTCAATTTGTTTTGTTTCAAAATAAAACGCCTAATCACGCCCGTTTGCCTGTCGATCACCTGTGAAATTTCAAATAGTTTTCAATATTTTTTAGCTCATTGAAACGAGCGCACAAAGAAATCAAATAAATTCATGATTGTTGTTATAGCAAAAATTTATGAGGTCTAAATTTATATCTGCTCTGGCAATGCGTGTGTGTGCAGCTGTCTTATTACGCACGAATATACATATATAGGTGCAAATGTATCTAGGTGTATATTAGAGCGGGTCGATTTTCTTTTTATAAAATCGTATATGCGGGATACCTTCTAAGAAGCATTCTGAACAACTTTTGCCTGAGAGACAATGTTTTAAAACCATTTGCCATTTTAAAACGTCTGAATGATCGATTGTATGCGAGAAATGTATTAAAGTTATCCGATCGGGTCGATTAAAATAAATGATCAATAAATATCTAAATGCAACTACGTATTAAACTTAATTCGGATATCCTCAAAACTGACGAACAAAAATTAATGATAACTAAAAAACTTCGTTTTGAAAATCGCTGGCTTCCAACCGGTGTAAATCACATTGTCTCTTAGGTACAGTTTTTCAGAATAATCCACAGAATATTTCCCGCAAACGCAATTTTGCCATTTCTTTGGCACCTGTCAATCGACCCGCTTTAATATACATACATATACATATATATATAGATATTGATATACTTGAACTACTCTTTACGGAACGAGGCCGCTTGTTTTTTTGTTTTAATTGCTAGATCAGCTTTAATTTACTTTGAAGTGTGACGGCTTTTTAACTTGTTGTTATTCGTTATTCTTGTATTCAATTGCATTATGCGGAATATTCGATTTTGTTTTTGTGGATATTAGAACAAACCAATTTATTTCGAAAGCTTAAAAATTATGTAAAAATATAATTTGTGCGTATTTCGAAATTAATCTCCAAACTCGTTATATGTGAATTCGAATTTCAAAATCTAGTTATTACTTCTTTCGAAAACCAGTGAAATCACTTTTTTATTGAAAACTCAGCAACTCAAAAAACAAATTGGTTCGGTCAAATACCCAACCAAATTGTATAGAAGATCATAACATAAATGGTATAAACTATAAAACATTTTCTCAGTCCATTTTAAAACCTATAAGCTTTAATTAGAGGACACTTCATATACAATTTGGCATTCTTCTTCTTCTTTAATGGCGTACACACCGCTTACGCGATTATAGCCGAGTTAACAACCGCGTGCAAGTCATTTCTTCTTTTCCCTAGGTGGCGCCAATTGGATATTCCAAGCGAAGCCAGGTTCTTCTCCACCTGGTCCTTCCAACGGCGTGGAGGTCTTCCTCTTTCTCTGCTTCCCCTGGCGGATACTGCATCGAATATTTTCAGAGCTGGAGTGTTTTCGTCCATTCGGCTACGCTGCTGTCTTTTGACTACGGAATTGTCGTATATCTATATTTATCCCAAATGAAAATCTTGTGGACATTGTGGCAAAATATAATTTTTTTTCGACATGCTTTCTTTATAAAAGAGCTGTTTCGCTGAACATATATAGAAGGCAAACGTCTAGTACTTAGATCAATATTATGTCACAAAAGAATAGTACAAATCTAATCCGCCTTCAGTGTGGTAATTACAAAATAAGAATGCTGTTATCAAATTGGAAGCTCACCTCACTGAAAAATGGGTACACCACTAAGGACCTGATCTAGAATAAATATAGGTACTACCAGAGATAGATTTGTTTGAGAAAACCTGCGTTCGTGGTCCAGAAACATTAATCTGAAGAGGTTTTAGACACTGCAAGTATTAGCGAAAATATGTTTGGTTAGTCTGGTAGTCACGTCACGTAGAAACCAATTTTGGTTCTTTGCGATACCAGAAGGAGTTCAGTTACATAGTATATGAGGAGTAGTCATCGTTTCAGATGCATGAGCTTGACGCGAATTTCAACAGACTAAATGGCCTCACTATCGATACCTCTTCCAGTGTAATCTTCTTTGTATCATGGCGATATTCGTTATTTTTACAACGTAGTCTTGTCAATGCAGAACAAGTGCGCAAGATATGCTCTATTGTTTCCATAATGCTTTCCTGCGGTCTTCGCGATTTCTCAGCCCTGTTTTGCAGGCGTGTCTCGCCACCACACAGTGATCAGTTAGTACTCCGGTCATGTTCCCATAGTCTCTTCTATCAAGTGTCAATAGAAATTTTGTGTACTTTCGAGCAAAAATAAGGAGGTTATTCAAACCTTACCGCCTTTAAGTACTCAGTTATAATTTTGGTTTTGAGCCATTCAGTTTTGGAGGTTGAAAATTTGAAAATTATTGGACTGCTATTTCACTGGTTTAAATTCTTTTGATGCTGAATTGGTTAGTAAGTTTTTGTGAGAATATCAAGAATAATGGCAGACCTTTCCTTTGTATATAATTTATTTCAGGAGGATGTTGCTTTATATTACACTCACATCGCATTCAGTAAGACATTTCAAAACTTTGTTTGACTCTATTAAACCTTTTTGCGGGAAGCAAAGATATAATATTGACCAGTATTAAAGAAAATGTCTATAAAATTTTAATCCTTCAACGAGAAACCGGACTCTTGTAGGTATTTTCTTTTTATTTGGTGTACATATATGACTGAAATTGAAACGAAATTACCAAAATATTTTTATTGAAATATGTACTCATAATATTATTATATAGTATATGTATTAGCCCTTTCAAATTTCGCCATACATTTAAAACTTTTCGCACGTTTTGAGGTTCGTACTCAATTGTAATCTATAATGATTTTGCTTGAAATCCCTTAATACTGCTTGCAACTGAGGCAGGACAAGCTGCACTGCGTCTCGAAAGCATGTGTGGAAAATTCTCAAGGAAAAATAAAAAGAAGATTACGAGTAATTTCAAACGCAATTGAAAGCTTTGTTAAGTTTCTGAGACACTTTAATTCTTTTCCTTACCCAGTTGATTGACATACGTACAAACATGCTTGTCGATAGATTAAATTTGAGTTCTTTTCATAAACAAGCACATTAATGATGAAAAAATATGCTTAAGAGACATAAGGGTGGTCTTAATAAAAGTTTTAGAATTTTAAAATTTATTATAATACATTTTTGAGACATGGGTGGTTTATGTCTAATTTTTCGAGACTTACCATGTTCGAGTGGTCATAATTAAAGTTTAAGAATTTATGAAAATTATATAAACCTTGTTTTTCGATACTTGATTTTTTAACTTGGGCGCCATCCTAAGCTAATTTTGTGGAGTATTTGGAGATACATGTACAGGGTGGTTCTAATATAATTTTGAAAAATTTAGGTAATAAAGTTTTGATATGCAACGGTTTTGGGTTGGCTCTACAGGTTTTCCTAATTAAAACTTCCAATTCAAAAAATTTTAGTAATCTTTTTGATACACAGGTCTATAGGGTAGGCCAATTTTTTTTTTAAATATTGTTTGAAGGATTAGGGTGGGTCTGATATAAGTTGAAGAATATAATTTCGAGAAATATATGTATGTATAAAAGTGGCAAATAAGTTACGAAATGGAAATGCTACTTTACAAAAGTTAAAAAATATTTCATATACAAAGTGTGTTCCAAAGTAAACAGGACTTTGAAAAAAACTGGATCTTTTTCGGCAAAATCTAATTCATTTGATTCAAAATAGTCTTCTTCTGCTTCAATATAGCTTTTTGCACGGTCCAAAAGCATCTCGAACAAGTGTTATAGCTCGTTGGCCGGTATGGCCGCCAGTATGCCGATGCAAGCCTTTTGAATGGCCTCTACGTCTGCATAACGCTTTTCTTTCATGAGCAAATGCATTTTTCCGAAAAGGAAGAAGTCTCACGGTTCTATATCAGGTGAATACGGAGAGTGATTAATGGTTAAAATGTGATTGAAATCGGTTACAGGCGTCGATCGATTTTTGGTTGTCAGTCAATTTTTGCGGAAAAAAGCGTGCACACACCTTTTGTGAGCCCAGATGTTCGGTCAAAATGCGATAAATCGATGTTTTGAATATGTTCAATTCCATTTCCATGAATTTCAATGATGATGGAACTTCCGGGATAACGAATTTTGATTGGCTCACAAGTTGATCGTCATTTATGTCCTCAAGAGCACTTTGAAAACGTTGAAACCACTCTTGCACTCTGCTACGAGATAGGCAATAATCGCCAAAAACTTGTTTCATCAATTGAAACGTTTCAGGAAAGGTTTCACCAACTTTAAAACAAAATTGGCTCTTTGTTCGAAACTCATTTTTGCACCGATAACACAAACATACTGACATTTAAAAGGCAATAACTTCACTTTCTATCAATGATAACTCATGAAATTCTCACTGGACAATCTATAAAGATAGAAGATTCTAACACATCAGTCGGCATAGAGATGGCGCTAGGGACGCTAGATTCAAAAAGTCCTGTTTACTTTGGAAAACCCTTGTAATACCATTAAATATGGCCTTAATGTTTACAAAGGAAATCTCTGAAACTGAAACACATAAAACCTACACATTTCCACACTCAAACGCAATGGACACACTTATTCACAAAAATCATATAATATGTATGCATGCATGTGTGTATGCAGTCCGGTGTATGTTCTTACAACAACTTCATAGTTGAATAGCTTTTAGAAAGTGCTGAGCTGTGACATTTAACACCAGCTGTCAAAATGTGCCAACGCTCGTTACGTACTCACACCAACCATTTTTAATAGAACATACCTCCCGTGTATTAGGACTAGAAGCTGCCAAGGACCAAAACCAAATGTGTATGTATGTGTGTGTTAAAAGTTGAGCGAAAAAATAAACTCAACTTAAGCTGCTGCCAGCCATCAATACTCTGCGTAACTGTAGTTTTTCCGATGTAGCTCCCACTTTCTTTTCTTTTCTCTTCTATTTTGTCTTGCTTGTGTGCTGTCACTTTTAAGTGTACTTAAAGCTCACTTTTCAAAACAATAAAAGAAAGCAGGAAAAACTGCGTCTCCACCACAAAGGCGAGTGTGAAAAGTTGAGTGCAACCAACATGCAACAAAAATAAGAAAAGATTACTTTTTTGTTTTTTTTTTTTTTTTCAAATTCTTGAGGGATTTTTGTTGTGGCTGGCAGCAACTGTGCGTCATGGTTACTTTGGCAAATACTCGCACATGTGGCTTAGCGCTAGACTGCTGGGTTATGTGAGTACAGCTTATGAGTGAACTTTGGATACAGATTTTATAATTTTTAAATGAAAATCTCATCACACCTCTTTGTATATCACAAATAAGAAAGTTACTATGAATGTCTTTTCTTGGTGGCTGATGTATCAAGCTCTCAGAAAGTAACCAGGTAAAGGGTTCGAACAGCTTACTACCGGTTAGAATAGACTTTTGGTCACAAATAATCAGCTAAGAATGAGATAGTTGCCGTTTGCCTAAAGATCCATCTCAATCTGTTAGAGTATTGCTGGATAGCAACAGCTCTTGACTAGAGTGGGTCTTAGGAGAGCTAACGTACTTATTTCTTCACTTGTGAGTTTTCTTAAGAAAAATTGAAGAAATTGAAACTAGTGTCCAAAAAGATCTAGCATAATATCCTTAGCTCAAATCATTAACCTTAAATGAGACTCCTTGACCAATAGGTGCTAAAGCAATGAAACCACTCCGGCATATTCAATTCGACAGAATCTGTAGATATATTAATAATTTAGTAAATTCAACGTTTTATTGCCCATATCTTCAAAAAGCGTATTATTAACCAAACTTTTACAGCTTTCGAGACAAATTTTACATTTTTTAGATGACCATGTACAGTACCTTGATTTGTCCAGAGAATTTCCATAAAACATTATTGTACTGTACAGAAATATATATAATATATTTGAGCTTTTTGAAAGCTTTTACAGTTGATATTTGAAATCGGATTTTTAATGATAAAAAAAAGTGATGAAGAAAACGAGACAACTTTGAGTAACGATCGCTCCTCTCACCCGTCAAAATCAATTTCAAGGTCATCACTCTATAGAAAGGTGATTTATGAAAGATTTATAATAATTGTAAGCATATTCTGTGAGATATTTGTTTTCTATCTGTGGTCTTAGTACTCGGAGAATTGCTATTCTACAAGTAAAAGATTTTTCCAATCCATTGGCAATTGGTATTTAAATTTGGATTTTTATTGAGAGAACAAAAAGAGAACAAGTTCTTCATCGCTTCAATAATTTTTGAAATTGGCATGGCTCACCTCGGCTGTCAACGTCCATTTCAAGGTTAGACTGTATAGAGAGGAATTTGTTATCAGCATATATTAGATGAAGCACACGAGTTACATGTACGAGTACGTATGTAAAAACACCTGACAATGCAATTGACAAATACGATGAACTGTTAAAGCAAATTGCAACATAACACCATTTCCGGCTTTTGCAATTTGCTTAAACAAATAAAGTAAGCAAAATATAATTTAACAAGTGAAATTCCTAAGAATTGTCAAAATTAATAAAAGTATGCTTGTTCAGCAATAACATGTTAAAAGTAAGTTAATATTATTAATAAGCAATTTGTAATTAGAATAAGCTTTATTTTAAGTCAATTTTATTAAATAAAGCAGTCTGTTCTTGATCGCCATCAACGTCACCTCGTTGCAATACAATTTGATATTTTGACTTTTTTTAAAAACCCGTTCACCGCGACTCAACACATAATTGGCGCAGTCGGTAATCCTTGAAAAAAAATTACAAGGATAGTGATAAAAGTAACCATAACACCCAAACAAATCCTGCGAATCTGTAGCCAACTTAGGAAGTTGACCAGACCCTCCAGGATATAACAAAAATAAAATAAAATAATTTTTCGCAGTGAAAACGACCTTAAATAAAAGGCGTTAACCCACCGAAAATAACCAAAACAAAAAGAAAACCTTTTGTGTTTCGCAGTGAAAACGACCTTAAATAAAAGGCGTTAACCCACCGAAAATAACCAAAACAAAAAGAAAACCTTTTGTGTTTCGCAGTGAAAACGACCTTAATTAAAGGCGTTAACCCACCGAAAATAACCAAAAAAGAAAACCTTTTGATTTTCGCAGTGGAAACGACCATATACATAAGCGTTAACCCACCGAGAATAACTGAAAACAAATTTTGCAGTGAACAAAAAAACAAAAAAAAAACAACAAAGCGTGGAGTCATCATCATCGAGGCGGCAAAAAATATTCGACAACAACCGAATAATGGAACAGGAGCAAATTCAAATACCCAACGTGGAGCTCATCGAGCAACTGAGTAGAAGAGAGCAACAGTTGGAACAACTTCGACAAGCGTATGTCGAACTCCAACATCGTCAAACAACCAACGAAAATGAACTACAACGAATCATGAAAAACATCCAGCATATACCCACATTCACAGGAAAAGGAGAAGTGACAATAAATTCTTTTATGAGCAGCATTGAATACCTGCTGTCAAATATAAGAGATGAGGAAGTCAAAAAGGAAGCCACCAGGGCAATATATTATAGAACGATACAAGGGGACGCAAAGGACGTAATAATAAATCTTCCACACCCGGACAACTGGACGGACATCAAGAAGGCGTTGAAATTACGATACAAACCAGATCTGGAACCCCACGAAGTCTACAGAAAAATATGCAGTGTAAAGGCAAATACGGTGAGTGAACTAGCAATACTTGTACAAAATATTAAATATAAAGCTGATGAACTTAGAATTTATTATAAAGACGATGTAGGGATAGACATGAGCAACGTGGACAGTCTTTTAGTGAACACAATTAAAGAAATGACACAGGGGACATTGTTAGATAAAATTTACGAGGAACATGACCTTTATAATATTATAGAGATAATGACAAAAAGAAGATATGAGGATACATGTATTAGGCCGGAATTTAAAAAAACAAAACTAGTATATGGACAGCACGGACAATACAACAAAAAATACTATGACAAACATGTAGGCAAAGATGACAGACCAGGTCAAGTTCGGCAAAATGTCCAAAACTCTCCACAAAATAAAGGAATTGAAAACAATTCTAATCAATTTAGGCAGAATTTTCAACAGAGAGGCACTCGAGATAATAATTCTCAACAATATGGGCAAAGATTCCCAACATATAAAGATAATAATTCAGGTAGAGAGAGGAGAAATATAAACTCAAACCAATTAAGGCTAGATAGAGGAGAACCTATGGAAGTAGATAATATAGAATTCGATCAAGAGAGATCTCAAATGGCAGGACACCCTAGCAGCAGGAGCAGCCAAAATCGCTTGCAAATGCCTAGGCAAAGCTATAGAGAACTCGAAAATTATAGAGAAGATAATTATTCAAACCAAGAGAGATCCCGAATAGCAGGACACCCTAGCAGCAGGAGCAGCCAAAATCGCTTGCAAACGCCTAGGCAAAGCTATAGAGAACTCGAAAATTATAGAGAAGATAATTATTAAAACCAAGAGAGATCCCGAATAGCAGGACACCCTAGCAGTAGTAGCAGCCAAAATTGCTTGCAAACGCCTAGGCACAGCTATAGAGAACTTGAAGATTATAGGGAAATTAATGAATCAATTTTTTTTACAAGGAAGCCTCGGAGAGCTTACCACGAATAGTAATAACAATAAAAAATAAAAAATACATTGCGCTAATAGATACGGGAGCGAATATAAGTTTGGTGGACTCTGAACTGAACGAATTTCGAAAAATTCCACTTAAAAATAATATAACAATCAGAACAGTAACAAGCAAGGAAACAATTACCCATGAAGTGCATACGGAAGCACCAAAAGAATTCAATTTACCTGAAAACGCGTACATAAGATGGAGATCGACATCCTTAAAAAATAGGAAATATAATTTCATAATAGGAATTGATTTATTAAATAATTTAAACACGATGATAAATCTAATAGATGGAAAAATTTCACTAAATAAAAAAGAATCAGAATTTTTAAATAAACCATTCAATTTCAGTGAAATATGTACCCTAGAAGCAACAAATGAGAAATTAAAAGAAATTAAATTAGATCATCTAAATGCAGAAGAGTTTAGAGAAATCACGAAATTATTGAAAAAATTTGAAAACCTTTTATTTAAAGAAGGAGAAAAATTAACAAGTACTACGGAAATTCAACACGAAATAAAAACTACTACAGAAGAGCAAATAAATTCTAAATTATATAGATATCCACCCCAGCATGAAGAAGAAGTTAGAAAACAAATCAGAGAAATGGAGGAACAAGGAATTATAAGGAAAAGTAATTCTCGATATTCCAGCCCTTTAATAGTAATTCCAAAGAAAATGGATAACTCAGGGAAAAGAAAGTACAGGATAGTAATCGATTATAGAAAGTTAAATGAGGTAACAATAGATGATAAATATCCTCTTCCTAACATTGATTCAATTTTAGATAAATTGGGACGAGCCCAATATTTTACAACACTAGACTTAGCAAAAGGTTATCATCAAATTACAATCAAAGAGGAAGATAGGTGTAAAAAGCGTTCGTAACACCTCATGGCTTGTATGAATTTACAAGAATGCCATTCGGGTTAAAGAATGCACCAGCAACCTTTCAACGACTCATGAACGAAATTTTACGAGAATTTATAAACAAAACATGTGTGGTATACTTAGATGATATACTAATCTTTAGTACAACGTTACAGGAACATATACAATCAATTAGAGATATTTTCAAGGTTTTAGAATCAAAAAATTTAAAAATACAAATGGATAAATGTAATTTTCTGAAAAAAGAAACAGAATTTTTAGGACATATTCTAACAAAAGATGGCATCAAACCGAATCCAAATAAAATCAAAGTAATAGAAGAATTAGAATTACCAAAAACGGAAAAACAGATTAAGAGCTTTTTAGGTATAACAGGTTATTATAGGAAATTTGTTAAGGATTATGCAAAGGTAGCACAACCAATTACAAAATATCTAAAAAAAGGAGTCCGAATTAATATAAAAGATCCTTCATATATAGAAGCATTCGAAAAACTCAAACGATTAATAAGCTCGCATCCAATTTTAAGGTATCCAAATTTTGAAAAATTATTCACATTAACTACAGATGCATCAAATTATGCAATAGGAGCATTTATATCTCAAGAAGGACACCCAATATGTTACGCATCAAGAACGTTAAATAATCATGAACGAAATTATTCAGCAACTGATAAAGAGTTTTTAGCAATTATTTGGAGCGTAAACTACTTTAGACCATATTTATACGGTAGAAAATTTAAGATCGTAACAGATCATCAACCAATTAAATATTTACATTCAAAATATAGAGGGAAGGACATGTCACCAAAACATCAACGATGGTTGTTAAAATTAGGTGAATATCAATTTGACATCGAATATATTAAAGGAAAGGAAAACAGAGTAGCAGATTTTCTTAGCAGAATACAGGATAATGAAGATGAGGTAAAAGAAAATGAGGATGAAAATACCGATGAAATTTCAGAGCATGACCTAAATATAGTCAACAATTTAGATGACGATACATCAATGCAAACAATACATTCAGCAGAAGAAAATTTACAAGATCATTTTTATATAAAGGAGGAGATAGTTAATAAATATAAAACCCAAATTATTTTGACGAACAATAAGACAGAAGAACTAAAACAGATACATGGAAAAAGAATTATTTTTATTTCAGAGTACGATTTCGATAGATTAAGTGAAATATTTAAAAAATATATAACAAAAGGAAAGGTAGGAATTTATTCGGAATTATCCGAGCGGCAGTATAATATAGTACAAGAGAAACTAATAGAAATGTTTTCAAATGATAAACAATTAGAATTTATAAAAAGCACAATGAGAGCACAGGATATAGAAACAGAAGTGGAAGCGGTTAAACAAATTTCGTTGTATCATATTAGAGAAAGTATGCATTCGGGCATACAAGAAACGTATAATCAACTCAGAAATAAAATATATTATCCTAAATTAGGAGAGTTAATACAAATAGTAATTAACCAATGCGAAACATGTCAAGAAGTAAAATATGATAGGATACCTATTAAACAAAAATTTTTTCATACAGAAACGCCGACGAAGAATAATGAAATAATCCACATAGACACCTATGTAATAAAAAGATTCCATTTTTTAACAATTATAGATAAATTTTCCAAATATGGAGTAGCATATCCTTTAACTGATAGAAATCATATTACATTCATCGAACAATTAGAAGATTATTTTACCAAAATAGGAAAACCGAAGAAAATAGTAGCTGACAATGAATTTAATGCTACAAGAATTAAGGAATTTTTAAATAATGAAAATATAGAACTCCATTTAACCAAACCCAACAGTCATACGGGTAATGCAGACATTGAAAGATTCCATAATACAATTTCAGAAAAATTTAGAATGTTATATAAATTAAATAAAAATGTATCAGTTAAGCAGCTAATTCAAAAAGCTATTAGGAATTATAATGATAGATTTCATTCTACAATAAAATTCACACCCAACGAGGTACATAACAATAAAATAGATAAAGAGATAGTAAGAAAAAATTTAGAACAGCAAAAAGAAAGGACAATCAACAAACTAAATAGGAACAGGGAAGACTATACAGAACAAAGAACGGAAGGATTTATAAAAAATTATAAAGCAGTTAGGCACAAGGAACAGCCTAAATATAGAAAACAAAACTTAGAAAAAATCCATACTAGTAATATAAAGAGACCTTTAAAATTTACAGATTTGGATAATGTGGACAATAATAGCTCTAATGACACAAGGTTGTAACGGGACAATAGATTTAACAGAAATTAAGGAACAAAACGGATTTATAGATTTACAGATTAGAGATCAAACAGTACCGAAAGATAGCGATATAATACTACATATTATTGACATTCAACAATTAGAAAATATTATTAATGCTATGACAGATAATGTAATTTTGATGAAATTGGAAAATAAAGAAATATTGCAAAGAGAATTGTTAGATACAAGAAACAAACTACTGACACTTATGACAGTTAGAAATAGAAATAAAAGAGGACTGATTAATGCAATTGGCAGTATGTCAAAATGGCTTTTTGGTACAATGGACGAAGACGACAGACAAAATATACAGACATATTTTTTAAAAACGAATGACTCAATTAACGAACAGATTAAAATTAATTATTATTTTTCATCAGCTATCGATCACTTAAAAGAGATTGTTAAAAGTGACAGGGTAAAAATTGAAAGAGAGCTTAATTCAATAAATAAACTTTTATATGAGGAATACAAACAAACGTTATATTTAGATCAGTACACCAAAATTCAGTTATTAAAAAGTAAAGTAGAACACATACAAGAAAATGTGGTATCAGCTAAATATGGAATAATACACCCGAATATTTTAACGAATGAAGAAATTATGAAATATAACATTGATTATAATAAACTAAAATATATACAACTAGGAACAGTAATTGTTAATAATACGTTTCTAGTATTTGGAATAAAAATACCAAAAAATTTTGAAAATGTAAAACTACGAAAAATTATCCCAATACCTAACAGACAAACTAATGAAATAGATGTAAAAATAGAAGAAATATTTACTTACAAAAACAAAACATTAATATTTGAAGAAAATAAATCATTAGATCAAATGAAAATAAGCAAACATTGTATTTTAAGAAATAATTGTAATCTGGTAAAATGCAAAGAACTCGAAATAATACAATTAAATGTCAAAACAGTTCTTATTAAAAATGCAAACACTTTAAAAATCAATAATACATGTAATCAAGATTTTCCATTAATAAGTGGAAACTATATAATAAGATTTAATAATTGTTCAATTAGAATTAATGACTATTATTTTTCAAATTTTGAAGAAGATATAAAAGAAAATATTGTAACATTAAAATATAAAGACAGTCAGAATTTCGCGAAAAAAATTACATTTGACGAAATAGTAGAAGAGCATAAATCGAATATAGAAAACATTTTTAAATTAAAAATTCATACGAAAATATCTCATATTTGCAACATATTAAGCATAATTATAATTATATTAGTAGCTACTGTCATTATAAAAAAAAAACACAAATATATAAAAATTATATTAAATAAAAGAATTCAGGAGAATTCTACTATAAAGGGGGGAGTAGTTACATGTACGAGTACGTATGTAAAAACACCTGACAATGCAATTGACAAATACGATGAACTGTTAAAGCAAATTGCAACATAACACCATTTCCGGCTTTTGCAATTTGCTTAAACAAATAAAGTAAGCAAAATATAATTTAACAAGTGAAATTCCTAAGAATTGTCAAAATTAATAAAAGTATGCTTGTTCAGCAATAACATGTTAAAAGTAAGTTAATATTATTAATAAGCAATTTGTAATTAGAATAAGCTTTATTTTAAGTCAATTTTATTAAATAAAGCAGTCTGTTCTTGATCGCCATCAACGTCACCTCGTTGCAATACAATTTGATATTTTGACTTTTTTTAAAAACCCGTTCACCGCGACTCAACACATAATTCACGCTCAGAGGTCTTTTTTCCTGTTTGTGGCCTTCGTATATGACAGATAGGTGTTCTACAAGTTGTATACTGCCTCCGATCTGCTGATCGATTTGTTGATTGGCTTTAATATAGGGTGATTTTTTAAGAGCTTGATAACTTTTTTAAAAAAAAAAACGCATAAAATTTGCAAAATCTCATCGGTTCTTTATTTGAAACGTTAGATTGGTTCATGACATTTACTTTTTGAAGATAATTTCATTTAAATGTTGACCGCGGCTGCGTCTTAGGTGGTCCATTCGGAAAGTCCAATTTTGGGCAACTTTTTCGAGCATTTCGGCCGGAATAGCCCGAATTTCTTCGGAAATGTTGTCTTCCAAAGCTGGAATAGTTGCTGGCTTATTTCTGTAGACTTTAGACTTGACGTAGCCCCACAAAAAATAGTCTAAAGGCGTTAAATCGCATGATCTTGGTGGCCAACTTACGGGTCCATTTCTTGAGATGAATTGTTGTCCGAAGTTTTCCCTCAAAATGGCCATAGAATCGCGAGCTGTGTGGCATGTAGCGCCATCTTGTTGAAACCACATGTCAACCAAGTTCAGTTCTTCCATTTTTGGCAACAAAAAGTTTGTTAGCATCGAACGATAGCGATCGCCATTCACCGTAACGTTGCGTCCAACAGCATCTTTGAAAAAATACGGTCCAATGATTCCACCAGCGTACAAACCACACCAAACAGTGCATTTTTCGGGATGCATGGGCAGTTCTTGAACGGCTTCTGGTTGCTCTTCACCCCAAATGCGGCAATTTTGCTTATTTACGTAGCCATTCAACCAGAAATGAGCCTCATCGCTCATCGGACACGGACGCGAAACACATTTCGAACCGAACACTGATTTTGGTAATAAAATTCAATGATTTGCAAGCGTTGCTCGTTAGTAAGTCTATTCATGATGAAATGTCAAAGCATACTGAGCATCTTTCTCTTTGACACCATGTCTGACATCCCACGTGATCTGTCAAATACTACTGCATGAAAATCCTAACCTCAAAAAAATCACCCGTTATTTCGAATATGCAGATAAAGTTCTCATGTTTCTCCGGAAGACCGCTAATTGTAATAGCATTCTCTACTATATAGTTTAACTTTCAACAATAAACCACGAATGTATTCTCTCCTTTACGTATATCCCTCAGTTTTAGTAGCATAAAGTAACCTTTGATCGTAGAAGTTTTTCATTTTTCTTTGTATAAACCAATCCAAGAATATTAAGATGTGAGACAGATTTTCGGCTCACCGTTTTATGCTAGGTAAACCAAATCATATTTTAATACTGAATTATTACTTCCTTTATTTTGTTTATGATTGTATTTAAAGATACTTTAAACTAAAAACTTTTTTATATCAAGGAAATGACTTGTATGAAGGAAATCGGATCTTTTGGTTTTTGGCCACAAATTTTTTGTTCCAACCTCACTTAAATATCTTAAAGTTTTGCAATTTCCGAACAAAATATTTTTTAGCAAATTCTGTTTAATCTCTATTTACTCATTTAACAACAACTTTATTCCTTCCTTCTTTGCACAGATTCCCAGAATTCTAACATAAAGCACTAGACCCGCAAATTGTGTCTCGAATTGCCAACCATTGTTTGGCTAACAATCCCAAAATCTGTTGTCTACTCACACATGTGAAACCGCATATACACAAATACACATACCAGCCTAACTCTCGCCGCAATATGCAGTAAATATAACAGTAATGCGTTTGGGTTCAGTGATTGTTTCCCGAAAAAATTTTGCTGAGCTTGTGCCGCCTTGCTCCCATATACTTTAATGAACGGACATTTGCCAGCGTGAACCGCTTGCCAAGAAACAAACAATAATAATAACAATACAAGACAGCATCAATTTGAGCACTGAAAACATGCCATTAATACATTGAAAGAAACAAAAAAATATTGAGAATAAAATCAATGCTTTCCGCCTCGGCTTACAATTCTGCGCTGATTTTCGCAGCTCGACCCCAATTCGTCCGCGCGCTTCATTGTTATCCCGACCATTGTTGTTGTGGTTGTGTTTTATGGTATGGTTATTGTTTTCCAACAGCTAACAGATTCCATATATACTTACTCATATTGCTTGCTATTAATAGTTCTGGATTTTCTTGTGAATGGTGAATTTCTTGTTTTTGTCTTAATTTCAAATTATGCTTTCAGTGTTTGTGCCGTTAGAGGAAGAGCTTGGTCATATGATAGTGAAACTTGCGGGAAATGAAATTAAATGAAGTGAGTTGAAGACGGCGCAGAGTGCGTTTGAAAAATTTAAGTAATTCTCAATATATTCTGAGGGTTAATAGCTCAAACAAAGTGTCTATAAAGCTTATTAGGTAATAAATATAAAACTCCTCTACGCATAATATAGAAGAGGGATAAAAGAGATTTTTACAAGCCATCTTAAAAATTGAATGGTCTGGGTTTGATAAAATATGCATTCTTTCTTTTTTAACTGTTGTCATTTTGGCACTGGTACAGTCGATTTTCACAAGCTTCTGTTGAGGCCCATTTTTTACCAGAGCCAAATTAGAAATTTATAAGAATTCTTCAATGCGCTTAGCATTTTTACAGCCAAGAGTTTTATCATTTCATCTCAATAGTTTGCAAAATTTAACTGAACTTTATTCTGTATCCTCCAGCTCACTATTACAGCTTTTCGCCCATGCCCTTAATAGACGATATTTTTTTGAGACAAGTCAAGACGTAACACCTCTAACGACTCGGTGGAAGCAGTCAGGATTTTTTTGCAGCAAAACTTGTTTTACAAATGATATGGCATTATCTATCTAACTGTCCAGGTAACAGGTCAATTGAAAAGTCCCCGGCCGGACACATGGATGAGTCCACTAAAATCAAATCCGTATAATTTTTTGTAAGACTTAACCTTAAATACGCGCATATACAATATAAGTTGACGACTTTGCAGATCATTTGTTTGTGAATTATATCAATTTGAGTGAAGCAACTTTTGTTATTGTAAAAAAAAATTGATAAAAATGATAAATCGCATGTTGATAAAAAACTGCATTTTGAAGAGAAAACACACAGTTGTAGAAAAAATTTGGCTTGCTGTCCAGTTTCCAGACACCGTCATAGGAAAAAGAACCATCAGAGATTGGTATGCTAAGTTTAGACGTTGTGAAATGTGCAAAGACAACTGTGAACAAAGTGAACGCCTAAAAAGGGTGTTATCGGCAAAAACATCAAAAAGTCTGCAAAATAATTTTGAATGATCATAAAGTGAAGTTGTTTGAGATAGCTGTACATTTTTACCAAGAAAGTATTTTGGAACGAGCATGGAACCAGTTTTATTGATTAGCTAGAAAAAGAAAGGTCCATCAACAGCGGCAATTACATATCGTCATTGAAACGGCCGCCTTTAAGAAAAAAGAAAGTGCTGTTTCACCAAGTCAATGCACGGTGTCACAAGTCATTGAAAACGGTGTTATAAATCTATGAATTGGACTTTGGGTTGCTTCCGCATCCACCTTATTCTCCAGCAAAAACAATTTCAGTGACAATTTCATGTTTTCGTATCTCAAAAGTAAGCTCGCTGGAAGGAGCTTTTCGTCGAATGAAAAGGTTATCGCCGAAACTGAGATCTATTTTAAAACAAAAGGAAAATCATGCTACAAAATTGGTATCGAAAAGTTGATGGGTCGCTATAATCATTGTATTGTTGAAGAGGACTGTGTTGAATAAAAAGAAACAAATTTTGCCAAAAAAATGTGTTTTACCATGGTGGGTCGATAACTTTTATATTGACCTGTTATATTTCCAAACTATGTTTTTCTCTCTCCTTTTTTCTAAGTGGCCACTCATTAGACATAATTTGATAAGTGGATCTAAATACAATTGATTGACAGCACTGAAGGCGTGCGCACTTACAATTGACATATGCGTGACAGTAATAAGTTGAACGGCCTTGCTGACGCATTATCCTAAACCATACATCATCGGACTCTTCAGTGTATAGCGTTAGTTTAGTGTTTACTTTCATGTGCTGATTATGTGTCTTCGGTTTAAAATTCCAATATAGTTTTTTTCTATACTTATTTTATTATTCTATATCTTTAATTCCAAAACAGTATTGAGCTATAAATGTTTCTTAATGTACTTATGCTTCTTTAGACCGCTATATTAGAGTTATTCCTGTTGTTTCCGAGTACTTTTTAACAAACTAATACAAAAACAAGCCATGAAGCTGCACAAAATTCTTCACATTTGTTCAACAGCAACTCTTCTATTTTTACACGAATGCGATGTTTTATTCTTCTTTGAATTTGGTATTAATTTAACTCTGACTTACGTGATCATAAAACCTACGGAATATAGTTGAATTAGAAAACTACCAATTTTTCAACTCCTTGATGCCAAAAACAAAAAAATGAATATATTTTTTGGAGTTACTTATTTAATTTTAATACACTTAAATTATTTTATATTACAATTAAAATTCTAAATATTATTTCTACCTAATATTAAAATACATGTTTAATTAAAAAATTTCAACATTTTATACTTATTTTTACTTTAAAGCCTTTTAGGCAATTTTTTCATACAAAATAATTTGATAAATAATGTTTTTGATTTACAATTTCGCAAGGCATTACTCAATACAAAAATATGTAACATAAACAAAAACTATATTTCCAAAGTTTGTTATATAAAAAGCTGAATATAAAATGGAACTTAATAGTACTTTTATTTATATTTTTTATTAATAATTGTTTATTACATTAATTTTCAATAAAAGAAGTTCGAACATTTATATTTTTTTATATTAATATTTTTTTTTTAAGTTTACAAGTTTATTATTAAATTTAGCAGCTTAAAGTATTTTTTTTTTTTTTATATATATAAATATTAAAATTGAACATATCACACACATAAAGTTACTTTTTATTCATTACAAACTTAAACTTAATAACCTACTTAGTCGATTATACTTATTGTGCTAAAATTTCAAAATTTATTTATTTCACAATGGAATCTAACACTGCAATAACAGATAAATTCGATCGACGTTTTATTGAGAACGATAATATTTGGTATATGACTTTAACTTTTGTTTTATGGCTTAATATTTAAAATTCTTTTAATTTTTTCACGTTCATAATAGTGATGCTAATGAAAATTTAATTAATATTAGATTTTTTGCTGGTTTTTAATTTTTTAATTTATTACAAACTTTACTTTAACATCTGCAATATTTATTTATTTTTATTTTTGAAGTGAAACTGTTTTTTGTATGCCATGTGCAAATATCACAACAGAACCAAAAGACTTGGGCAAAGGTGAAGAGAATGAGTGTGGTGAAAAGAGAAACCTGAATGCTTTCACTTAGCTTCGTATAAGCTGTCAAGAGTTGTTAAAATTTCACTCTGTTTCAGTAGTGAAAATATCGTATAGTTGCGCTTTAAAAATTAGAACCGTACGAGGTTACACGAATCGATTTATTATTAAAAGACCGATTTAACTTAAAAGCTCAAAGATTAAGTGCATTATACTTGCGTGTACTTTTATTTTCATTAAGAAACGGTTTAAGATTTTTGTGTCACATTTTGAAAGCTATCTGAAGTAAAAAAATGTTCCTTGGTATTTAAAAATATTTTTAAAAGTTTTGAAGACTTTTCAAAAAATTAAAGCTTTGGAAGCTTTACAAAAAATTTAAGTCTTAGAAGCTTTTCAAAAAAAGCTTCTCTTTGCCGCTATTTACATACATTTTTTTCATATTTCTTTAATTTTGGTTTAATAAGAAAGTGCTGTGAAGCTTTGATTTCTTATAAAAATAATACCATAACGGAAAATCCAAATCTGTTATCTAGTATCTAACTGAGTTATATGCTATTATTAAACTTAAAATCTCTTGCTGCTAACTGCCTTAAAACTTCTGAACAAACTCAGAAAGCTTTCAAGGCTTTTATGCTTTCAAACTTTTGTGCTTATAAAAGCTTTTTGGTTATAATTTGTTTAAAAATTAAAATGAATTGTAAGTCCTGTAATAATCGATGAATTGAGGGTTGCTCATATATCTTTAACAACATAGTTTTGATATGATATATGAGTAAAGCTCCTTATATGAAGTATTTGGAATACTGACCCTACTCTTTTTGCTCTAAACGCTTTCAAACACAGCTTATGGTTTGAGTTTTTTATTTTAGTTAATATACATATCTTCAAGTCGAAATTTCATAAATAGCGCTAGTTTTATCAAAAAGCTCGTTTTATATACTCGTAGAGTAAGAAGAGTGCTTTATGAGATACTAATACCTTCTATACTTTCCCTAAATATTTAAATGACTTCAATTATATTCAAATTATGCCAAACAGTTCTGCCTCTCCGCTTTTAATATTTCCATCTATCCACATACTTCTGCTCATTAGAAGGCGATATTATAATTACCCTAGCACAACTGCTAAATCTCAACTATACTCCTACTCAACTTACTCGCTCACTCTATAAACTTTCTAAGCCTCATTTTCTTGTCATAACTATCTCTCATATTAACTCTTCATTTCGGAACTCTCTTGCTGATACTCATCTCTTTGCCACATAGACAATTGTCTCGACTGGCGTACGACCACCCATAGCCAAGTCTTATAAGTCTGTGTGCAACACTGGCGCTTTACAACTCATATCGGTACCAATCGGCTTCGTGGTTCCTTCAGCTGTGAACTGATGCTCCAACACATCTGCGCACGATGTGTCCGGCACTAAAAGCACGGTTGCATTTGTGCCCGGCACAACGTTCCCAGCGGCTTGTTGGTTAGCTGTCATTAACGGCGTCTTCATTGTCGGCAAATTGCTTGTCTGTGGATCCGGGTAAGCAACTATTTGATTGGCGGCACTATTATTGCTAGTTGTTGTTGTATTTGTCGTCGTCGTGGTTGTTGTTGAAGCCGTGTTGTGCATATTTGTGGCATTATTATTACGTGTTACCAGCAACTTCTTCTGTTTCGCCTTCTTCGGTGAGAATAGACGATCCGATTGACGATTTTTGCCAAATTTTGGAAAGAGACTATTCTCCAATTGTAACTGGGCATTAACATCTTTACGAGCTGCACATGTGCAAGCTTTCAGGAAGCTTTTCTTGAAATTGTCACTCAAAAATGCATATAATATGGGGTTCATGGCCGAGTTCGAGTAACCGAGACAGCCGGCTAGTAGGAAGATGGTGATCTCGAGTCTCGATGCACATTTGCTTGGCGACGAATAGATGAGCGCCAACTGTGATATCCAATAGGGTAGCCAACACAGTATGTATACTGTAATCACTGTTAGCACCAGTTTGGTCACCTTGCGGTGAGAGCGCTTCTTCTCTTTGGACTTTTGCTTTGGACCGACCGTATGCAATTTGCGTATAACGAGAAAGTAGAAGATCAAGATGAAGGTAAGCGGTGTGGCAAAGCCCAATGTCAGTGTGTACAGTATAAATGTGGTACCCGATTGTGTATTTTGTGCTTCGGGCCACTTAATGTTGCACGACACGTGATCCTCATTCGACTGCACCGTGTTGGCGAACAGTATCACGGGCAACATAAGTAGCACCGACGTCAGCCAAGCAAAACCCGAGACCAATTTCGATACGAACGGCGTACGATAGCGTGGCGATGATATCGGATGACAAACGGCTATATAACGATCAGCTGACATGATCAGCAAGAATATCGACGATGTAAATTGTGTAATCGATGTGCTAACCATATAAGCTTTACACACATAGTCGTCAAATGGCCATCTGCCGATTTGCATTGTATACAAGAGTATTGGTATGCCAATCAGAAAGCATTCATCGGCTATGGCCAGATTGAGTATATAAATATTGGTGACTGTTTGCATTTTCGAAAAGCGCAGCACCACATAAATAACGAGTGTATTGCCGAAGAGCCCAATAATGCAAACGAGTGCATAGAGTATCATCGTGACCAGATTAGCAATCGCATTTTGCCCATTGTGACACATCATCTCCTCTTCGAAAGTCTCGTTGAAGGTCATATTATAGATGGCGCCATTGACGCGACTGAGAAACTCATTCGCCTCCAATTGTAAAAGATTCAAATTCGGCAAGAGTTGTTCTTGTATGTTCGCCAGCGCTCGAGCGCGTGCCATAGCCAAGTTAGCGCTGCCATGCTCTTGCCCAGCAGGCGGTTCGCTGGCTTCCGTTTTCCCGGCTTGTGTGTATTGCGGCATAAAACTCGCCAATAGACTGATGTAAAATAAATTCGATATGTTGTACTCCATTTTGTTGGATGTTCTTCGACAAATTTTGCTTCCTTCAAAGCTTTTTTGTTATTTTTGTGGAACTTTGTAATTAGTTGAGTTACGTATTGACGTAGGTCGGTAGGTGCAAAAGCGTAAAGTTATTAGTTCCCAGTGCCATCTTATACCATCTGTAAAGAAAACATATAAAATAGGTGTTTATTTCTTTAATTTGAAAGCATAAATGTTATAATTTGTTCGTCTCAAAGTAGCTCATAGAGCAGCGAAAAGTAAACTATTAATATAGCTTGAGCCAACAAACGATAAACTTTCCTGCTACAAGTTGATTATTGTATTAGTTTGAGCTTAAGGCTTTGTCAGACAATGTCTATATCTGAATTTGGCTTAAAATGATGTTCTTGTGAGTGAAGTAATGTTTAAAGTTTATTTAGAGCTCATTTTACTTTACAGAGTTTTTAAATACCTCCATAGACGAAGACTTTAGTAATCCTACCGTGAATCCTGTTCTCGATATTTCTGGGCATACTAAACGCCGACGGCTACTTTGGATTATACGCACTTTGAATTACAATATTTTTATAATCTGTGGCTGTTAACTCCCCATTTTTTCAAAACTTTCAACCTTCAAATAATTTCCTCGAGTGGAATTTCTTCGTTAGCCTCTTGCTAGGTTCTCTAAATATATACTAATATAATTTATTTCCTCACGATCTTGTCCCCAAATCTAAATATTCTCGGTGAGTTAAATTAATAATTTATAAAATATATTATCACAATCCTAAAACAACAAGCAAACATAGAATTTTGCCTGTACGCGGAGGACTTCTACATAATCTGAAGGAAAAAAATTCAAATGATATTCAATCCATTTTCGAATGCATCCAAATCTGATGAAGAAGATCTGGCGGCAAACTTTCTTTAAAAATATACGTGACCTGGTCTACGAAAAGGGGGCTTAGATGTCAAAAAATCACTTTTTTTTAAATTTTTTTTTTTGACACCTAAGCCCCCTTTTCGTAGACAGGTACATATAAGCATTTTCATTTCTGCAGAAAACCTAAATGCAGGAGTATTAATATTGAATTTAATAACATTACAATAGAAAATATTGATACTATATATGAGACTTAAGGTTGTATTTTGATGAATTAATTAACATTGTTCATAGAGTATATAATAAAATACCTTTCCTCAAATAAAAGCCATATCCACACCAACACACTCATACATTTAACAAAGCTAAGCGTCCTCGCCTCGAAACCAGCTCTTACTAAAATAATGGGCTCGAGAAGCTAAGTCGGGTCTTTCGAACAACTCCGGTCAACTATTTTCTCGCTGAAGGTGGTTTACTTTTATTAATAGATCGTGTAGCTTATGTTAGTAGAGCACATTCCTTAACTTCATATGTTCTACCAATAACTCAATTTTGGAAATAAAGCTACATAAACCCTAAAAAAGACCATAACTATAAAATCTGGTCTTATAGAGATGTTTTATTGGTCAGTCGAAAAAGTAATTTCGTATTTTTTTCCAGTGATACCAATCACATTGTGCCATATCAAATAGTGCGGGAAAGGTGAGATTTTAAGCTTCATTTAACCAAAAAATATTCAGGGAAGTTGAAAAAAAGTTACAGCTGTTCAAAAATGAGAGAGAATAATGAAGAAATTCGTTATATTTTGAAATTTTTGTATAAAAAAATTGAAGAATGCGACGCAAGCCACCAATGAAATTTGTGAAGTTTACAGAGACGATGCTGTATCAGTTCGTGTAGCATAACAATAATGGAATAAATTTCTTCAGCGGAATAATGGAAAAAAGTGGTCCACCAAAGTGATACAGATTTGTTTATTTATTTATTAGTATAAATATAAAAAAAAATAAGTTGAAGTTTGTAGAAATGCAAAAAGACATTTTGGACTACCCAATATATGTTAAAGAAAACACAGAAATGGGTAATCCAAAACTTTAGAAAACATATCACTTCCTCTTGTTGATATGGTTATATAAATAATAATAGAACATCTTTTGCAGTAGCCCATAAAAATGGTGATCTAACAATAAACGGAATTTTATTAAAACGAACGTCCCTTTAAGAGGCTGAAATTCAAGCTGTCTTAAGCGCGTTGCAGTTCGCCACCTAAAAAAGCAATAAGTTTATTATCTGCACAGATAACAAAGTAATACTGCATGGAGTTCATGACCGTAAGAACCACTCTGAAGAAATATTTACATATTTACCGTCAGGTCTTTCTTAATAAACTCAAAAAATTAAATCTAATGTGGATCCCAGGTCATGTTGATGTAACAGCAAACCAGTTAGCAGATAAAGCAGGCAAAGCGGCCTTAATATCTGCTCTTCAGCTATTTATTCCATTCCTAAAAAAACGAATCAGCAGTGAGATATTACAAGAAAAAAGTCCAATACGAATAGAGCAAAGAAATTGGTCATTACAGAAACATAAATCCAGATAAACACGCAGTAATTAAAAAATGATTTATAAAGCTACGCCTTGCGCATACCCGTCTTACATATATTCACTTGATTGAGAAGAAGTGACAGCCAACGTGCCATTTTTGGAACTCATCTCCTTTTACAATCATGCATATCCTTAAGGAATGACAATCCGTAAACCTCCACCGATCCAAGATCCAATATCCATACTAAACACCCCAAACGAAGACAATGTCAAAAATATATTCAATTATTTAAAACTTTTAAATATTCATTAATTAATATGAGTTGTATATTATGTTAACCCAAGTTTAAGCGATAGCCCTAATTGCTGGATTTTTTTTTTTTTTTCAAATTTATTAATTGAAATTTAAATATATTTATTAAATATAGTAATAATAACATAAAGCGTTTATACATCCATACTTGCTGGAATCTAAAAAGTAATTAAAATTATGGCGAATTTTCTGAAGTACTTTTATCTCTTCAGAACTCGACGTGGTTTATATAAAAAAGTTTGTTGATCTTGGGATTTTATTAAAAAAAAGACAAATATTTAACTGTAGACCTTTGAAGAAGTAATTATATTAAAGATATTAAAACATTGTCTTTTCAGTGCATTTGTCCCCGTCAAAAGCAGGTCAATCTTCCCACATATGCCCAACAGTTTACACAGTTCACTTTATTTCCACGGCATCCGGTAGTCTCCTTCCTGTCAACAAATTACTAAAACCAATTGTCTTTACTAATAAAACAAACAATTTCATTGCAATAAAACTTCATGACTTCCTGGCACGTGCGTCGCTTTAACTATATACATATGCACAAATGCTTTCCTGAGTAAATTTACTGAGTTTACACTCACTGTGACCCCATAAAATATGGCCACATATTGTGGAAATTAGCACTCAAATAGCCTTGGTGTGAAAACCAAAAACGAAAACAATAAAGTGGTTTGTTGTCGTAAAATAAATCAGTTAACGGCAATTATTTCAAACGTAACGGGAAAAAGTTTTACTTTACGCACAAAAGTAAAGTCACACGAATGCCATTGAACTTGTGAATCGTTCTACCACTTGCCATGGTATTGACAGACACACACTACGTACTCTGGATACAAGAAAATGTTTGCTCATAAATTATTAGATCACATGTGGACACAAGTTGTTGAGGAAATGCAAGAGCTCAACAGTAAGGCAAGGAAATGTCATCAGGGTTTAAGAGCTGGTGTATGGCAACATATTTCGGTCAGCTTCTCTCTTCTCTTCTCACAAAAAAACTTAATAGATTAATGGTGAGTGATTTCGGAGGCTTTTGATCAAATTTTAATGAAGAATAAGGACCTTTTTTGTACATTTTTATATTATACACGATTCCTTGAAATGCTATAACGTAGTGACGTGTGGAGTAACTATTACCACTGCCTGCACATGAAAATTATATGATATATGAAGATTTTTCATCATATTTTATTGAAACATTCTTTACTTAAACGGCCACTTCTTAGAAAACCGCACACTGCGAAGTAATTCTCAGTTTCTCTTCCTCTGTATTTTCCCTATTTTCTTGCACATTAAAACACCTACATGTTGTGAAGCCATAAGACCTTGTGCCAGCCTTTGATTATATCAGATTACAGCTTTCAATTAACGTGTACTCACACTTTATGCCATTACTATCACACATTTGCGCACACGTTGAACTTATGGAATACTCCACGATATGTATGTTTACTCATACCTTAAGTGGATGCTTTTAATTTGGCTTTCAATCAAAGGTGTTTACACAGTATACGAGAGTATAGTAAACAAAAGTGTCACGAGCAGGCTTAAGCATACACACACAGTTTTTGTGATCTCTGAGAAAAATTGTAATAAAGCGTAAGATATGCGTTAAACTCTTAAAGGTAGAGAATTATGGAAGGTTGAAATTTATATACATATTACTTATATGAGTTGCCGTAAATATATGCTTATACATAGTTGCTTTAAGTTGACTAAGTAAACAATCGCTCATTTCAAAAAATAGAAAAATCATATTTAACGATAGAAAGCAACAAATAGATATAAGCTTTCGAAAGAATCCTCATGAGTTTAAAGACGTCCGTTTTTAAGCCGCTTTTGTTGAAATAGAAACGACCTTCAGACAGTATTAACATCCCTGTTGGCAAAACGAAAGTCCTACAATCTTAGCAGAACAAATATTTATAGAAATAAAGGGTATCCTATGGGTATTTTCTATGAATAAAGGGTGTATTTGAGAGGTATAAAATAAATAATAAAAAATTTTAGCTTTTGAACAAAACTTTTTTCTAAAGTTAAAGTCCAGCCAATCAGTTCATTTCACAATATTTTTCCTGATCTCCATTGACGGTAAATCTTAAATTTAAACAAGATTTACCAGTAACACTTTCGGAATGAAAAATACAACATATAGCATATTTTTCTAATTACAAGAGAGACTGGACATTCTCTCATCGTTAATGTATACAAATTTTTCTTGATAACTCGTTTAGCAGCTATTCATCGAAATTCTATAACGCAGAAAAGGCACCCTATATTATAGCAAATAAAAATTTAAGCTGGGCCTACATTATTTAAGCGCACAAGGTACAATATAGACATGCATTTTCGTACATAAATATTTTAAATAACAAATAAAGCGATTTAAAGCTTTTGAAATGAAAATTTGTGGATGTAATCTGAGATATTAGTTTAGAAAACACCTGTGACGGATTACCTGTTGCCGTTACTGTATTAGTACCATATTTAGAATATAAATATAAAGGGAATTAATAGGCATACAATAAATATAAAAGGATATAATACCCAGTTATCTAGCATGGGTAGGTAAATTAAAGATAATCACATCCATTGATGTGAAAGTAATTTTATTTCCACAGATAATGTAATATCATGCTACAACTTTAGTGACGGCAATAAAATTATTATTATTTGCATTATTTGCAACAAATTTCTATTGCGCCAAAATGTAGGCAATGTTTTTATGTTATATATGATTAGGTGCAGTTCTTATACTTATACTTATACTTATACTTATACTTATACTTATACTTATACTTATACTTATACTTATACTTATACTTATACTTATACTTATACTTATACTTATACTTATACTTATACTTATACTTATACTTATACTTATACTTATACTTATACTTATACTTATACTTATACTTATACTTATACTTATACTTATACTTATACTTATACTTATACTTATACTTATACTTATACTTATACTTATACTTATACTTATACTTATACTTATACTTATACTTATACTTATACTTATACTTATACTTATACTTATACTTATACTTATACTTATACTTATACTTATACTTATACTTATACTTATACTTATACTTATACTTATACTTATACTTATACTTATACTTATACTTATACTTATACTTATACTTATACTTATACTTATACTTATACTTATACTTATACTTATACTTATACTTATACTTATACTTATACTTATACTTATACTTATACTTACTTACTGTTGGTTTTATATTAAAATAATGCTAACAATACTCGGGGTTGTTGGCATAGTAGGCGTTCTCTTGGACGTGCTTAGATGGAAGTAAGGAGATATTTTCATTTATCGTATGCTCTTTCTTCCGTGCTGCAATACATATGTACATATGTACAAAATACATATATTTCAGTGCTCGCAGAAGTAGATGAATGATAAATTGTTACCATACTATTACTTTAACTTAAAATATTTTTTTATTGTTCTTGTATAATGCCCCAAAGATCTACTTTTATGATTGTGATAAGTCCATTAGCATTGAAGGCCTAAGAGTCAATCTCTTTTTGAAACGAAAATTTATGTGTCACGATTTTCGAATTACCAAGGATTCAAATAAAGCTATAGCCAAAAGCTAAAGCTGATCTGTTATATCTGAAGATGCTTTAAATCGATGAAAATAAAGCCATAGGCGGCCTTTTACATACCAACGTAAAGTTTGATTAAAACAACCGACGAAGAGAACCCAGCTGCAAAATTAACTAAAATAGTAGTTAGTGGTTCTTAGAATTTCAGCTATCCCTTTACACGGGAAATTTTCCACACGAAATGTTTTTGTCTGAAATGAAGCGAAATTATATCTCAGTGATTTGGAAATTCCATAGAATTTTGTGTTTGACGCAACAAAGCAGAACAACTGGTAAAAAAGTCACTTCGTACACTTCGCTTAATTTCAGCTGTTTAACTTTTGTCTGCAATTCTTAACGTTTTTAATTAATCTTTCCAGAAGATCTGAGAATAATTTCAGCAGTGATGCTATTTGATACCGAAAACGAGCATCCAACCTCATTTAAAGGTAAGGCGTTTGATTCCGTATCCAAAATTTCTGAAATTTCTTTCGTCCTTAATAATGTTATTGCCTGTATTTGAGGGAGCTTATTTGGTATAAAAAAACATGTGTTTCATTTGTTCATTGTTTGTAGAGGTCCCGTTTACTTAATATTCTTCTTCTCTCCCTATTTTTCGCCCTCTATCTCTCCCTTCATACTGTTTCTTGCAAAGTCCAAACAAAACATAGTTTTTCATGAACTCCTTAACTCCAGTGCGAGTTAAATTTCTATCGTACAATAAAATAAGCAATACTCTCCAACTCACATAAAAACTCATTCCATACACTTTTCTACAGTAGTTTGCTGACGACTTTGATAGCCAAGCAACGGTCTGCTGCAAATACCCTCAGCACCCACGTGAAAGTGCAAATTCAGAATTTACTACTCTTATGAAAGCTTATATCTATTGACCTGTATGTACTTAGTGTACACAGATATATATATGTAATTATAAAAAATAAATCTTTGCAACATTTATTTTATATACACCTGTAAATCTGTTGTCCACCGAATGGGAATTGAATCAGTGCCGATGGCCACAAATGCTCAGGCGAAAATATAATAAAATCTAGCTAGGATTTTAGTGGGCAGATATAATACATACATGTGGAGGTAGAAGTATACATAAACATATACAAGTGTGTACATCTTCCTTAAAAGCTACTTTGTATTGTGGCATATACGTATTGCCACGTGCTCTAAGTTGGCACTCTGACACTAACCCAACACGCTCGAAATACAATTGGACTGCCAGTGAACTCGACACTGTCTACTGCAAGGTTTTTCATGCTTGTTTCCACTTCCGTTTCGTTATGTGTCGCCTTTATTAGAGTGTGTCATGGCAGTAGTTTGAGTGTGCAAGCAGAGCAGTCGTTTTATGCGCGCCGAAGTGTTGTTTAGCTTGACCCGCGGTGGCATATTTGTGCTTATCTTATTTATTATTGCCCCCAAAAAGTATTTTGTACCTTTTTTACTTAGCTCACTTGTTGGTGCGTGGTGTTTTGTATGTTTTTTCTTTTTCACTATTTTTTCATAGTCATTTTTAGCGAACACGCCACACTACTTAGGCGTAATATATTTTGTAGCATATTTTATGTGGGTGGACACGTGCAACATGGCGGGGTGGACTTATTCATAGTAGACAATTTCTAATTCCGGCAGCTGAAATATGAAGTGGGCGCCGATTGTTTGTAACCGTCCCACTTATGGGAATATGTGAGTTTATTTCCACGGAAAGCAATTTGCAGACACGTGAATGTATTATTTAGGTGGAAAATACGTTTTTGCCATCTGTCGAAAATATTCTTCACTTGTTGCTAGCTAGTAAGAGCATGTTTGGTTTCTTTGATTTTGGTGATAGTTATAAGGTGCAATTGATGACGCTTTCATATATTATAATAGTGTATAACATAAATAATGCTTCACTGCTTACTATATGGCCAGCTGTTGTATTTTTCATACATCATTTTTCGTACATCAGATTAGATCAGATGACAGCTATTTAGTCAAGAATGGACCTAAAAGATTGTATACTCAAAATTTTGGTGTTAGTGTTGAGGGCTACAACTGCTTGAAGACTTTAGAATTATAAAAGAAAGCAAAAGTATTCCTCACAATGCATATTTTTTCATCAATATATGAACAAAGGAAACATAAATAAGAAGAAAAACATTAACTTCGGTTGCAGGTAGCTATATTAGGAGCTTAATTTATACACGAACTATATGCACATTTCGTGAAAGCTTGTCAAATAAAAATGTTTTCTACCCAAGGAGTTTGTTGAAGCGGTTTGTGTGACAGCTCCATACTATAGTTGCCCGATATCCGACATATGAGAACCTTCTTCAGAAAAAAAATTTCAAGCCAAACTCTTAAAAACTGAAGGACCAGTGTATATACAGACATACATACAAACATGGCCCTACCAATACAACTCATAATACAACTCATCCAAGTGATCATTATGTATACGTTATAGTGTCTCCGGCGTTCTTCTGGGTGTTACAAGCTTAATGGCGTACTTAACATACTCTGTTCAGGGTATAGATATGTGAAATATGTACTTAACCTCATCTCCAGATCCCATAATGGGTAGATTTTCGAACAGTTAAATACAGCAATATCTGCTTAAGAAATCACTATATGTACAAGAAAAGTGTTTGTACTAAAATATATTCTTATTCAAACAGATACTCACTTGTCAGACCTGCGCACCAACAAAATGGAAACTGAAACGAAAATGAGAAAAGTGTTTTAAATTACTGAAGATTGTCTTTAAAACAACATAAATTTTTATTGAATCAAAGCGTTTTTGGAACAGAGTTTGCTAGGTCCAGGCATAAGCATGGGTATTTTTATTCAGCACAGATAGAGTAATAGAGTGAGAATATTAAAAGTTGCAAGTAGCCTTTTTAATCTTACAAGCGTTTTTCTTCTCAAGACTAGACGTAATATAACCTATGAAGAAAGATTGTGATTATGGGAGTTCAATTGAAATTTCAGAATAAAAACACAACGCACACAAGTACTCTGACTCACATAAATAAAAGTTTA
Source organism: Bactrocera correcta (assembly GCA_027475135.1). Lineage (NCBI taxonomy): Eukaryota > Metazoa > Arthropoda > Insecta > Diptera > Tephritidae > Bactrocera > Bactrocera correcta. The sequence goes on along the minus strand of CM050323.1, from coordinate 100,768,334 downwards.
TTATGATTGTGTAATGTAGCTTCCAGCAAAATATAAATTTTTTATGCAGACAGGTCCACCCACATTTGTTATATGTTTTTCCAACCCACATATTAAATTGCTGACTTCTACCACAAGATTTGTTCTCAAGTATTTTTGCTTCAATAAGAAATACGACTCTTTCGATATTGCTTATTGTTGTTGTATACCTGTGTGAGTACGAGAACTATTAACACGATATTCATATAAGCTGTGGCAACACAAAAATGCACAAAATTTCAAGTTTGCAATTACCAACAACAACTGCTTTTGGTTGCCTACATGGCCACCTGTGTTTTGAGCTCCCTCAACTTGCATTTCGGTGTTTTTGCTTGCATACTATGTGTACATATGTGTACATATTTGCATGTAATGTACCTGTGCATACAAGTAGTCATTACTTTGAATGGCCGGAGGCAATAAATTGAGCATAAAATCGTATTTGCCGAAAATTTGCTGTTGGCAATGGGAATTTTCCTATTACCAAAATGGAGTTGGTAGAATTTCTCAATTTCACAGTTGAAATTTCAGTATGTGGCTGCTGAAAACTTTGTAAGCTGGAGCAATAAAGGCAGAGTTATGAGTTGCATTGACGTTAAAGGTTATGTCAAATAACTGTAATTAAAATTGTGTAGGAAAGGTGCAGCTACTGGAAAGCTTTGAATGAATTCGAATTGAATTTTATATAAATATAAATAAAAAACGATATACTTCAATATCGATATACAAAAAATCGATATACATAAAACCGATAAGTCAAGAAATCGCTACGCTGAATTATCGATAAGGCTAAAGTTTTTTCTAATGTCAGAAATGTAGTGTGATATTTTATATTGACTTGGTTCATATTATCGATTAATATTTATGTATCGGCATATAATAGGACGGTGTATTTCTGATAATTATTAAAACATAATACGATAACTTTTATAACTAAATATCGATAAGTGCTTTCAATTATAAAATTTTAAATCATTCGTTCCTAAACTGGTTGTAAGTGGTCCAGAAATCGGGAAAGGAAATATATATTATACAGTTTAATATATAGAGCCAGCCAAAATAACAAAAAAAAAATTAATGGTTGCCGTATTTATTTATTTAGAAAATTTTACTTAACATCGAAATTATAAATATTATTAAATCAGGATATCGCAGAAAAGGTATTAAAGTAAGTTTTATAACAAAAATTCTTCTAGGAGTTGCCAACTGGCTCCAAAATTTTTGGAATGAATAATGAAATTTACAGTGCGGTGTAGATTAAATAATGTCACCTAATCAATAAGACAACAAAAAAAAAACAGACTGACGGATTTTTTATAACAAAAATATATTTTTTGAACAGTGTTTCCATACCTTCAAAATTTCCTAAAGTGAAAGAAATAATATGATCTAGCCAAATCAATGAGAAAACATGGAATAAACCAGATTGAATGTTTTTTTGTAATTAAAATATATTTTTTGAACAGTGCTGCCATACTTTTATAGAGTCCTAACATGGACTACATATTAAAATATAATCAAATCAATGAGAAAACATGGAATAAACCAGATTGAATGTTATTTTGTAATTAAAATATATTTTTTGAACAGTGTTGCCATACTTTTACAATGTTCTAACATAGATTTAATAATCAATTTTTAACCAAATCAATGAGAAAACATGGAATAAACCAGATTGAATGTTTTTTTGTAATTAAAATATATTTTTTGAACAGTGTTGCCATACTTCCAAAATGCACTAACATGGGTTATTTAATCAAATATAACCAAATCAATAGGATAACATGGACCAAACAAGATTGAAAGATTTTTTATAACTAAAATATATTTTTTGATAAGTGTTGCCATACTTTAAAAATGCTCTAACTTGGATTAAATAATCAAATATAACCAACTCAATAGGATAACATGAACTAAACAAGATTGAAGGATTTTTTATAATTAAATTATTTTTTTGAACAGTGTTGCCATACTTCCAAAATGCACTAACATGTATTAAATAATCAAATATAACCAAATCAATAGGATAACATGGATTAAACAAGATTGAAGGATTTTTTATAACTAAAATATTTTTTTTGAACAGTGTTGCCATACTTTCAAAATTTTCTAACATGGATTAAATAATATCAAACTAATTTGATAAGATGGAATAAACCAGATTGAAGGAATTTGTATAACTAAAATATTTTTTCTTGATTTTGCCAACCAGTTTTTTAGATTTCAAAGTTAAATATTTTTGGCTAGTATATGTATGTATATGTAGATATTTTCTATGTTTCTATGGTTCTCCACTGTATAGACCAACTATTCGTAATATTTTTTCACTTTAAAACCTCGCACTTATTTAACATGCACAAAAATAAACTTATGCTGCATGCAACCATAAATGAGTTTGTATATATAGCACATAAATATTACATGCATACATATATGTATGTACAACTTAACTGCAGCACAGTGCATACTCAAGCGTAAAATTGCTTCGATAAACCAATGAGTGACTGACCAAAGATAACTAGCAGCTCAGCAGTTCATGTGACCAGAAGAGCTATAAGAAATGGTTACGAGCTAAAAATGACTGAAAGTGCAACGAAGGTATATTTGTAACACACATTAAGGTACTGGTGCGGAACAATCACCGAACGTAAAACAAAGTTCAATCAAAAATGTGAATTATTGAACGAGCATACTATAATACATACATACATCTTTATAAGGTGATGAATAAACCAAGCAAGTTGCAATTTTTAGCGAGAAAACTATTGAGCTGTGAAGTCTGGATTTAACTGACATTCTAATTGATTGAGTTTCTACAAAATAATGTTGATATACAAATTGTGTCAGGGTTATTAAAAAAGTCAAACTTCTCTTAATTTTATTGAAAATATAGCGCAGTTCTTCCTTCAGATGGTTGGATATCTAAATTTATTATATTTTAAGTTATTCAAATTTTGGCGACAGCTTTTTCGTTAAAGAATTCCTCCGATTCTGAACTATATGTTTTTATGTGTTAGAGCGTTGTCCTTAAAAATCAAAACATACGTTATATATACAAGTACTGAACAGATATATGGGAAACAAATTTATTTAGATGATAATTTCACAAAATTTGGCATAAATTACCTTCTAGAGTTTCTCCTGTTTCGCATTTTGATTCATTCTTCTTTTTGGTGGGGACAAAAAGTTTATGAAATACATATATCCAATTATAAAAATTTTAGAAAATGTGCTAGTGAAAAGCGAATACTACATTTATTTTATTTGTGATTCTGTGACTGGATTCTCAAGCGATATGTGTAATCGTCTACAACCGTTAGCAAAGTGTGCACATATAAGATACCCGGCTACAAAGTATCGTTGAAAGTTTCGACATCATGAAATCTGTTTCAAAAAATTTTCTGACCTGTTTAAAAACCACCCTACTGCTTATGTTCCAATGCATATATATTACTGAAAAAGTATATGTATTCAATCTAATCACTTTGGCAATCTTTACGCAGCTAAGCGTTAAACAGTTTGAAAGTTGCAAAGCCGAAGCAGATGCTCAAGCTTGCAGCTTACTGCCTGCCACATGAGCACAAATTGATGTATTGAATATTGAGGAAATGTCACATGCCACGTACCACATATTGGAATACTTTGTGGCAGGGATAATGCAACCTGCTGTGAATCAAAATATTGTTGTTGTAGCTCGCACTTTCAACTTTTCATTTTGTTTTTGTTGAGATTTTTTGTTTTTTTTTTTTTGTAAATGCTGCTTATACGACGCAGAATTTAATCTTACGAACTCTGTGTTTGCCCTAAAGGTGAAGTGAAAATTTGCACTTCGATTTCACATATTTGTTTATTGATGTTCGCACTCTGTTTACGCTTTCTTTAAGCTTTGAGCTTTTGATGCACATTTTGGTATACGAAGAAAGCATGTTAACGGAAAAGTGAAAAGCTGTGGGTATATATACATATATACGTGTGTAAAATATATCAATATAAATGCAATTATTTTTGAATTTCTTTGCCAGAATTTCTCGTCTCATTCAATGTCACAGCAGCTGAAAGGATTTCATAACATGGAAAATCAATTACAACAAAAACCATAACAAGTGCACAACAACAATTAAGAGCTGACAGGTGACGAAAACAAATATTGAAATAAGCATTTATGTGCTGAAAACACAACACACTTAAATACATATTTACTTTTTATGCTGCCAAATAAATGCCATGTGGCATGCCACAACACAATAAATGCAGTAAAAAATGGATTTTTTTCTCAACTTTGTAAGCGTGTCGCTTACAATTTAAGGCATAGCAGGAAATTGCAATGCTTCCCTATCATTTGTGGCATGCCGCATGCAATTTTTGCATTACAATTAAACAGTGTCGAAATGCTTGTCACTTGCCACGCGCACTATATGTACAGTTCGGTAGCAATTCAACACACACCCGCATCACCGCGCAATTGGCAACAGCGAAATGTTAGCCGATTCCAACACTTGCCACACGTGCCACATGCGCTGTTTATGCAAATTACACGAAAAACAAACAGCTGTTCGTGCGGCGTGGCAACAGGCCGAGGGAAATCTGCGCCAGCAAAACCTGTTGTGGTATACAAACAAGTATTTTTGTTGCTGTTGCTAGCGGCCGTCAAGTCACGTTGCACGTATGTACGCTATTATAAGCCCAACCAGTCAAGCGTATGCGTATAATTTTCGGTACAAATTATCATTAGTGGCAACAAAGAGCAACAACAAATTGCTGCCATATGCTTGCAACAACAACAAACTTTTAGTCACTTTGGCGTTTTGTGTAGGGGTTGTGTTAAAGTAGTCGGAACCTAGGCGCTTGTTGCGCCACAGGCATTCACACCAAGCAAATTAGATACACTTGCCTGTTGTTTTATTGTTTTGTGCTACTTTTCTTTGTGCCTCTGACACACTTTTGTATGTAAATTTATGTGTTTCCACGCATTCATCGGCACCGTTGTGCGGCAGGTGGCAGCTGCTTCACACGGTTGCTGTCCTTTTTGCTTTCTTATTTGGTTTTTTGGTTTGCTCATATGCATTTATAGCTGCGTACAGGTAGCGAATGCCAGTAAGCAACAACTACAACAAATGTATGGCAATATCAACAATAACAACTGCTTTTTACCATCACTCACGCATAAAGTCATGAATATTAAAATGTAGATTTGTTTATTCAAAATGTGATTTACTGTTTGTTGTTGTTATTGCTATTATTTTATTTTGGCACAGCACATGGCAATGGAGTGCTGAAAGAAAGATAGCTCTTAAATATGAATATGGTATATGTTTATTTTACTACATTTGTAGACATACATATTTTTTCAAGTATATATCTAAAAAACTCATCAAGACTGCAACAAATATTTCTAACCAGATTTTTAAAAGACTTATGTTACTAATGGGGTTTCTGAAATTTCTTCAGGAATTTCTGTAGGATCATATAAGCCCCAAAGATTCTTTATTTTATTTGATTTCTACAAACCTTTGGGGTGTATTCGAACCTCAATTCACAAGACTTTCCGAGAGTTTTTACTTAAACGCTGTTTTCAAGCTAACAAAATTATATTTTTTGCATAGCTTACAGCTACAAGTTTACAACTTTGAGTGTAGGAAAGTCTAGTGACCTTTAAATTCGATTGAATGTACCCAAAACAGAGTTCGATACATACTCAAATAGCTTACGATTTCAAAGCAAAGAAAGATAGCCTGTAAAATTAAGTAATCGAATTACAAGTAACAATCTCATTAAAAACGTGGCATAAACTCGTCAGTAGCCTGGTTTGAAATCAATACCAACGTGGATTAATTAGAGTTTAGCTGCTTTTAAAGTTATGACGATAATAGTGAATTTCATTTCAACTCATTCAAAAAGGAGCCAAACTCTAGCTAACCAGCTGCTTAATTATATTGTGTCACAAAAGTAACTATAAAGCCTGAGCGATCACAGACAACAAGTGGCTTCATCAGCTCATCTCGTCATATTGTCCTCAAATAAGTGTGTTCTGATAGTTAAGCTAAAAACTAAGAATTATAGTTACTGGTGTAATCCAATGCTCATTCTACAGTAACCTCAATACATTTTTAAATCTTTTTTTAAGGTTTAAACCCACGGCTCAATTATTTTGGCGAAAATTCTTCATTGTTCACCGAATAGTAACAATTCTCGCTTAACAAAAGTCTCTTAATTTGTCAGCCTCACTTTTATAACAGATGGCGCAAAAATTACCCTCCGATGTTTTTGGAAAATGAAAAACTTTTTTAAAAAATTAAAAATTTCGATTCTGCTTGTGGGTTATTTTTATTTTGTCTTTTAAATTTTTTTACACCAAGTCGAGAATATGATATCATGTAAATGCCTGCCGCCACAATTGATTGTCATTTGAGTCCTTTTTGTGGCATTTTCCACTATTTTAGCCAGAACTTCTAGCGAAAGGTCCTCAGATTCTTAACGGATATTGTCTTTAAGAGCTGCAAGGTTCTGAGGCTTGTTGACATAAACCAGCGATTTCAAAAAGTTCCACAAAAAGAAGTCTGGAGCGGTCAAATCAGGCAATCTTGCTGGCCAGTGCAAATCGCCAAAACGGGAGATTAGGCGCCCGGGAACTTCATCCTTCAGCATATCGGTTATGGCACGCAGTGTAGCGTACCATTGTTTATTTACTGGTATTTCGCGTGTATTTACTACACAAATGTCAAAGCAGTACTGACATTAGAGGTCAATTTCAAAATTTGTAGCATCTTCTGACTTTTGCGTCACCCTTCAAAATTTTTGCCACATTATATGACGTCTTGAGTGACACAAATACTTAATACTGCAAATATGAGTAAAACGGACATCTTATATGTATGTATAATGTGTTGAATGCTCAAAAATTATTTGATAACTCTTTAGCTGATATGAAACTTGCAATCAGATCGAAGAGATTTCAGCCTAAGTACTTAAAACATACAAGAAGGTTTAAAGCATTCTGAGTCCCTACTTTCATTGGTATATCAACCATATACTTATCTATGTACCAAAGTACTATATATGTGGAACAGCAAATAACATTACTGATCCCTTTGCGAATCATCATAATTTTTTAGTACGACATTAAAATCGTTGTTAAACATGTATGTCAGAAATCATTCAATGTAGGCAAAAAATAGTAATACTTTATACTTACTTTTAGGTAATTTATTATTCAAAATCTATGTCGTCCACTTCAAATTAATCCGTCTTGGGCTTAATATACTTGTGCCAACATTTTTTCCAATACTCGAAACAGTTGTTGAAGTAAGGAATAGCCTTCAATGCGCGTATCGATTCAAGTTTAATGTCTTCAATTGACTTAAACTGGTTTCTCCGGAGCGGTCGTTTGGGTTTGCTGAATATCCAAAAGTCACACGGAACTAACTTAGGAGAATACGGTGATTGCGGCACAATATTGGTTTAAAATTTTGCGAGAAAGTCAGGAAAAATCAATGCAGTATACGATATAGTTCCGGCCTGTTTTTACGAATAGTTTCTCGTAAGCAATGCATACCGCTCAAAAACTATACCGTGTTGACAGTTTGGGCGGTCGGGAAAAATTCGGAGTGCATCACACCACATTAATCGGAAAAAACATTACACACAACTTTGATTTTTGACCTACTTTGACGTGGTTTTTTCGACTTCGGCTCACTTTTGCCATGACATTCGGCCGATTATTCGTCTGTTTTCGGATCGTAAGCATATATTCAAGACTCATAACCAGTAATACTAGTATGTCTCATGACATCCCGGTAGTCGGAAGTCATTGGTTTACAGACGATGACGCGACACTGTTTTTCGACAAAATTTGTGAATTTGGAACGAGTTGTGCTTGCACTTTCCTTATGCACAAATGGTCTTTGAAAATGATTCTTCCGCGCAATTTTAAATAAAAAGTCTTATTATTTTTTGCATATATATGTAGATAAGGCTTTTTTCATTTAAATAAATGTACATAAATCATTATAATACATCAAAAATATTGCTTGCACACTTCTTGCTATACTCGTATTATCATATAACTTTCTATTTTTAGCTCAAAATTTCTGATGGTAATAAACTCGTCAGTAGCCTGTGTGTGATCTTATAATATCAAAATGCATATTTATGAATCCGCATTTCATACGTCAACAAGTTTACTTTTGGTGATCAACTAATGCTGAAAAAGATTGAATTTGGGTTGTTTATTTCCTACTGCATAAATGACTACTTTCTTTAGCTTCATGTTAATTGATGGACGCAATAGATTAGAAAATGTTACAGATTTTATCAAATTCTATTAGAAAGTATGCTCGCATTTAACATTATATTAAAGAAATTGAAATTGCAGGAGAGTAATTGCGAAAGGAGAAAAATAGAGAAAAGCACAATCCCATTATATATTTGTGAACAATATTAATATACGGATGCGTTACAGAAAAATAGAAAAAAGAGAAAGTAAGAGAGTAAAGATCTTTTTCATCACACTATTTACTCGTGCAAGCACTTTTAGATGAATATTTTATGAAAAAACTCAATCATAAAATCAGCTAAAAATTCCATTTCTCGTTGAAAACCCATACAAGGGTAGCAAAGATAACCTCACAAATTCACCAATCGTAATACTTAAATAAAGAGCATGTGATAAAAATAACCCCTCTACACAAAAACAATAGGACAATTTTTCAGACCAGCTCTAACAGTTGATTAAATTTTATATTTAGTCAGCGTGACTAGCTTCAAATACTTATGAGAAACAGATTCACTTGGGATTTTATTGTTGAAAGTGGAAATTATGATACAAAGCCTCCTAAGCGGCCTATAAGAGTTTGATATTTTTTTAAAAGTATGCTGCTATATTTACGCATAAGTAGCTCAAATCAATCAGCAACTTTGCTTAAATGTGTTGCCTACTGTGCGAACTCATTTACACTAATGCACAATTTATTTGCGATTTATTCTGTGTCAGCAACACAGCTTTAGCTCTTGCTGACATACATATTAGCTCGTCGTGTGATCACTTACAGTGACCTCTATTGCTCAGCGCCCCGCATAGTTTAGTATAAAGATTGTAATTGTATTATTAGTTTATTATTTCAACACACTCGCCGCATAACATGTGTTAATTAATCAATTGTGTTTACTTATTAGTTGATCTGAATATTTAAGGGCAATCATGCACTTGCCTTAATTTCATTATTTTCACACATACTATAAACACTCTGCTAATAAATACTAATTCACTTCACTATATGAGCACTTAAGAAATCAAGTTGGTGATGAGAAGACGTGCATTGAACGCAAACTAGTTGAACGTTATTTATTATTTAATTAAACAATTGGTTTTTAGTAGCTGATTGCTTCATATGTAGAGATGAGTACTTATACATATGCATGTGTATATATTCGGTCTAAAAAGAAATGTCTAATTTCATAATTACTATAAAAAAAGACTTATTATAAATATTTTCTTTTTTCTCAATATATTTGCATACTCCAATTCAATAAGTGGTACACAGCGGATGAGTTACATTTGGGTCATTCTGTTTTAAGAAAGCAGTTATCTTGTCTCAGAAACAGTTGCCATTATTACACCGTTGCGTCGCCGCAATAACAACAAAAAGTCAGCGATTTTTTTTTGAGGAATTAGTAAGGTTTTGTTGATTTTTCCTGGTGTGACATTATAGGAATTGAAAAAATTCTACGTTATCAATTGTTTTAAATTTAATTATATATTAATACTAGCTGACCCCGCAGCCGTTGTCCTGCGTGAAAATATGTTTTTTGAAATGAAAAGAAAGTTAAATTTATCCTTTAATTTTTTCTCAATGCAACGCAGCTTGATAAACAACATTTTTTGGTTTCTGTTCCGGTGTACAGAAAAGATGGTTTACCAACTCGCGCGCATGCCACGTATATCTGACCGTGAGAAATCATAGTATTTCCAAATTTATACCACACACTATGCGAATATCCTTGTGTCCTGTCATCTCAAGTGCAATTTTCACTGGAAACGGAATACGTTTAAACTGAAATGGCATTTCGATAGAACTCAAAGGAATTCGTAGAATCAAGCATTCTGTCACAATCAGTCAGGTTCCGTTAGACGCAAATGGTGCGGTGACATACCAAGCCTCTCCAAAGAATTTAGAAGTTCCACTGGATAATTCATTCATTGTCAAGACGATAGATCGATTTGTATGAGCGCAAGTCTCCCGGAATTTTACTCTGAATCTTCCAGTTTAAGTCAACAATATCGGTATCTTTCCAGCATTATGCGATTATGAATTAAAAAAAAAAAAATCTCCAAAAATATTTTCGGACAAATGGCTTACGGTCATGTCGTCAAAATAAAAAGTAAGAAAGAGCAAAGTTCGAGTATAACCGATAATTTCATAACCTTGCAACTTGCACGGATATTACATAGGGAAGTACCTTCAGATCCATAAGGCTTTTTAGATATATGTGGTCTTGGGTGACTCTTCATTTCATTTTTTCTAAGCACAAAGAAATCTACGGTAAAAAATTCACCCGGAATTTCGAAAATCTCTATATTTGTTATTTGAGGGCTACCGGAAGCATAAATCCGATTCAATTCATTTGCAACACACCGACATACCACTGCCAAGAAAGAATTCTCTCTGTATTGCAATTATATACCTCTCACATTGTCCGATATTTTCGGTAAAAAGCCAACTATAAGCCCTGGATGCATATATTGAATACCTAGGGATTTGAACAGTCTTGTTTCTATTTTTATTTTTTGCCCAAAAGGTGGCATAATATTATTCATGCAAGGTTTTATCTTGTTATATAAATTTCTTCTTGATTTTTTCACTAAAGAGTGAAAGTTTAAAATAAAATTTAAAATTGTTTTATATGGAAAGTAGGTGTGGCTGTAGTCTGGTTTCGCCCGTTTTCACACTGTAATGTCAAAATGAAAACTAAATGAAAAGTACTTAGTTTGGTTTAAATCGGTATGGCGAGTCCGGAGGTATGCGTTTTCATAAGTTGTGTCAATCCCATCGTCCAATTTCGACCCAGCCACCATTTAAGCCTTGTCACGCCATCTTGCGGGTCAGATGTAATGTATCAGACGTATTTGGTTACTTATTTAACGCGCTTTTAATAGTCTTTAATAAACCCAGTGAGTGGCGTTATAACCCGATTTCATCCATTTTCACCCTGTCGGTAGGAATTGTAATAATACTTGGTTTGACAAACTTGGTTATTATATATTTAGGTGTCGAAAGAGTCTCTTACTAAATCGACCTCCTTTGTCCAATTACACCTACGAACTCGTTATTCATTTTTGGCCGAGGAATACGGATACCAAGTACTATCAAGATACCTCAATTTTTACGCAAGTTATAGCTTGCTTGGATGGACGGGCAGACAGACAGGCAACCGGATTTCACCTTTCTCGTCATCTTGATCATTTATATATACCTCTATATACGAGTATATATATCATATATTTATCTCGATTAATTTTAGGTGATACTCTATAGCAACATGTTGCAAGAGTGCAAAAATTACTAACATGGTGGAGTTCAATTCAAACCCTTTGTTGTTTTCGATTTTTCACAATTCAATGCTTGATCAAAATTAGAAAACTGTTGTTTCAAGAAATGCGCTTAAAAGAATACTGATAGCACCTTAACTATATTTCTGTGTAGCAAGCGGCATCGTGATGAGTAAAGCATGAATTGATATCATTAGTAAATTTTATTATTAATTAGATTAGTAATCAAAAGGTATTATAAAAATAAAATTTCAATTATTTTGCGTTCAATACACGTAATATATACTACCTTTTTGGACGAAAATTTCTTCGAAACTAAGTAGACTAACTGCAAAATTGCTAGATTTGTTTTTATTTTACGTTTTAAAGACTGTACACCAGCCCCCAAACTTGTATTATTTAATCATAAGAACCCAATAAATGCTTTTTATCATAAACGACGGTGCGTATGAGCAACATTTTGGTAAAGAATATTTTTTGAATATCAACTTTTGACTAATAATTTTGTTTTATTTTTACTTTAAGTTCACTTTCTACCATAGAATTATTTATGAATTTTCAAAAATGTTCCGAAACATTAGTTGGTTGCTGTTAAGTTCGAACTCGTTAATAATGCTCATACTTATAAATTTACGCTACATATTAATTTTAATTTTTTTTTTATTTTTTTTCAAAAATTTTCACAAATTTTCATATATTTAGTTGTGATTGATACCATACATTGGCACCACCTCCTGCTCGGCCTTAACACCTATTTTATTGAAGTTTTGAAAGCAAAGATATGAGTTTTATTATCATTTACGGCAAGGAGCATAACTAACATTTGAACACGATGCAAGAATCGTATATATATAAATGTAAAATATTTATATTTTGAAGTCTTTCGAAGTATTCATTGATTAATTGGAACCAATAAGTTGAATTTTTATATCACCGGTGTGTATGAGTAACATTTAAACTAAACTCCTGTACACGTAACTGGAGCGTATTCGGTAACGCGAAAACTCTTACCTTGACTGTGCAATATTTAAAAATAAAAATTGACAACCACGTTTTTTTATTATTAGAATAACATTTGAGTCGATTCTAAAAATCTAAAAATAAATTTGCTTATTTATAAGCCTCCTTTTGTCATTTCATATCTTTAGAATATTTGCAATTTTCTTAAAGCTCTTAACTAAGCAATTAAAAGTGACTTTTCCAACTACATATAATACTATTAATTTTTAAATAGCGTCATATATCTGAAATAAATTTGATTGCATAACAAATTTTTCATGACTTTTTGTGTTCATAACTTATTTGCCACACTCTTGTATCGTATTTATTTCAACCAAATAGCAAATTTTTGAATTTTACCGCCTACAATTCTATTATACAAGTTTTCTTTATCCTTGTAGTCCACCTTATTTCATAAATGCGCACACAAACTTATATAAATGTGTACATATAAAGCACGCAGCTTATGCATATATATTTCACTCGCTCACTGTCTATTGTCTTACCGAATAATAAATCCCACAAAGCAGCGCAACAAAACAAAACAAACTAACAAGCTTGCCACATAATATAAACAAAAGCAGCTTAACAACTCATAAAAGCCGTAAAAAAAGTATCAGCAGCAGATTTTTGCTGGATTATGTGGAAGTGTCGCCAAATTGGCGATTTAAGCGATTGCATTTTATTACTTCATACATCTCCGTACATAAATAAATATGTGCTGATTTCGTGGTATAACTTATTTACGTCCTTCCACATTGCTTTTCGCCTTGCTTCGTTGCTTGTTATTTGTGTTTTGCTTATCCGTTTGGTGCTTATGATTTTTGCATTACTATTTTATGCTCGCTATAAATGATTTGTCAGCGATTTTGCACAATCTTTTTTGTGTGTGTTTGGTGCCACTCGTGCCGAAATAATCTTTTAAGTGTTGTTCCTAATCAACTTTCTTGGCTTATTTAATAACTAGAAGGAATTTCAGCTTTGCTGCTATGGAAAATGACGATGATCATAAAGCAACTTTAATATGGATAATGTAAATTGTACTAGCGAAATATATGTATTTGGTTAAGTAGTTATATGGGTTATTTTAGAGAGAGAAATGCAAATAAAGTTTGTTTTTAGTTACTTCGTTTTCCCTCATATGCCTGGGCTGCAGGAAATTATAAAGGCGAGAAAATAAAAAATAAAGTCCTTTTTATAACAATACTTATATCTTACTTTGCATTACAAAAAGTAGAAATGTGGTTTAATACTCACTCAAATTTGAATATTTGAACAATAAAGTGTTAAACCATAGACTTCAAGACTTTTTAAAATAATATTATACAAGGTAAATAGGATTTAAAAAAAACGAACAAATGGGTGTTACGGAAAAATCAATTTATTTTTTTCTAAATAGTCTCCTTCTGTTTCAATACAGCTTTTTGCACGGTCCAAAAGCATGTCGAACGACTGTTTTAGCTCGTTGGCCGATATAGCCGCCAGTATGCCGGTGCAAGCCTTTTGAATGGCCTCTACGTCTGCATAACGCTTTCCTTTCATGGCCAAATGCATTTTTCCGAAAGCGTCGATGGATTCTGGGCAATTTTTGGTCGTCAATCAATTTTTGCGGTGCACACACCTTTCGTAAGCCCAAAGGTTCGGTCTAAATACGATAAATCGATGTTTTGGAGATGTTCAATTCCATTTCCATGAATTTCAATGATGATTTCGACTGATTTTTGATGAATTCACCCAGAGTTTCGATAGAATTTCCGATGATCACAGATTTTGATTGCCCCGCACGTTGATCGCCAATTATGTCCTTACGACTATTTTGAAAACGTTGAAACCACTCGTGTACGCTGCTACGAGATAGATCATCATTGCCATAAACTTGTTTCATCAATTAAAACGTTTTGATAAATGTTTTACCAATTTTAAAATAAAATTTAATATTTGCTCTTTGTTCGAAGCTCATTTTTGCACCGATAACACAAACATACTAACATTTCAAATGCAATAACTTCACTTCCAATCAAGGATATGTTATGAAATCCTCACAGTACAATCTATAAAGACAGGAAATTTTAACGCACTCGAAATAAAGATGGTGGCACCAGGGGGCATTAGATACCAGGGGGCATTAAATTCTTGTTTACTTTGGAACGCATCTTGTATATAGTAAGTATAGAGAAGGTAATTCACAATTCAGTGATTTCGAAAAAATCGTATAAATACTTCTAAGTGAGAAGTTCGAAAGAAATTTTTATCAAGCACTTGAATTAAATAACACTTTAATCAATTGAATTTACTAACACTTTACCCCAGACTACACTGTACACATAGGTGCTTACAATTAGTAAGCTATAATACACTCAATACCAAATTTAAAAAATAAAATTAAAAAATATGAATTAAAATGAAATAAAATAAAATAAAATAAAATAAAATAAATAAAATAAAATAAAATCAAATCAAATCAAATCAAATCAAATCAAATCAAATCAAATCAAATCAAATCAAATCAAATCAAATCAAATCAAATCAAATCAAATCAAATCAAATCAAATCAAATCAAATCAAATCAAATCAAATCAAATCAAATCAAATCAAATCAAATCAAATCAAATCAAATCAAATCAAATCAAATCAAATCAAATCAAATCAAATCAAATCAAATCAAATCAATCAAATCAAATCAAATCAAATCAAATCAAATCAAATCAAATCAAATCAAATCAAATCAAATCAAATCAAATCAAATCAAATCAAATCAAATCAAATCAAATCAAATCAAATCAAATCAAATCAAATCAAATCAAATCAAATCAAATCAAATCAAATCAAATCATAAATCAAATCAAATCAAATCAAATCAAATCAAATCAAATCAAATCAAATCAAATCAAATCATATCATATCATATTATATCAGAAGTCTTTCTTCCACCTCATCACATCAAATCAAATCAAATCAAATCAAATCAAATCAAATCAAATCAAATCAAATCAAATCAAATCAAATCAAATCAAATCAAATCAAATCAAATCAAATCAAATCAAATCAAATCAAATCAAATCAAATCAAATCAAATCAAATCAAATCAAATCAAATCAAATCAAATCAAATCAAATCAAATCAAATCAAATCAAATCAAATCAAATCAAATCAAATCAAATCAAATCAAATCAAATCAAATCAAATCAAATCAAATCAAATCAAATCAAATCAAATCAAATCAAATCAAATCAAATCAAATCAAATCAAATCAAATCAAATCAAATCAAATCAAATCAAATCAAATCAAATCAAATCAAATCAAATCAAATCAAATCAAATCAAATCAAATCAAATCAAATCAAATCAAATCAAATCAAATCAAATCAAATCAAATCAAATCAAATCAAATCAAATAAAATAAAATAAAATAAAATAAAATAAAATAAAATAAAATAAAATAAAATAAAATAAAATAAAATAAAATAAAATAAAATAAAATAAAATAAAATAAAATAAAATAAAATAAAATAAAATAAAATAAAATAAAATAAAATAAAATAAAATAAAATAAAATCAAATCAAATCAAATAAAATAAAATAAAATAAAAAAATTAATTAAAATAAAATAAATTAAATTAATTAAAACTTCAAGCAAACTCGTTGTTCAATTTTATTTTCATAGTAAAAACCGCCTGCAGTACTATAATATCTCGAAAATTTTTCAGATTAACCTACTGTAGAATAAAGCTATCATACGAGCATAAATGTCTTTCTTCAGTTCCAACCCTTTACTATAAACAAATCATAATAAAGAGTTGAAGGAAGGAAGATCTATTTCGGGTAATTGTTCATAAATACATAACTCCTACTTCCGATGTACTATTTTACACTATTAGACTCGTATTCATTTTCACATTAATGCTGATAATATATTATTGCAAATTTTAATCAAAGAAAATATTGTTTAAATTTTACCAAGCCGCATTGTTTATATATATAATCGAAAATTCAGTTCATTCTCATAAAAGGATCTTTTATAGACTTGTTTACCATTGCAGGATAATATTAAAAAATTCATGTGTACTTTCCAAGTAATATTTCTTCTCCAAGATAGTAAAATAAAGTAAATTTACGAACAAGATCAAGCAAAATATTTTTCTCTGATATGCAAATGGACTAAAGCTCTAAAAATAACTTTAATAAAGCGGCTGGATGGGTAAGAAATACGTTAAAAATGTTTCAAAGGTGAATCATACCTGATAAATGAAGAATACTTTCCAGCGAAATGGTTGGAAAAAAAACACCGCAGACGAAAAAAATAGACAAAGCGCGACAAAATAAGTGAGAAGTATAAATACTTTATTTGTAAGCAATGAGAGTACATAAGTAGAAAGGCTGTATAAAAGGAACGCAGTAGAAAAAAGTAAAGCTTGCAAATAAAGCAGCACGGCGCTGCAAATATATATCTGGTGTGGACCTAATTTATGCCAAACAGCACAGACTATGTTTTTTAGAGTGGGAAACAGTCTTACTTTGTGAACAAAATTTTAAACCACAGAGACGAAAACAATAAATAAAACAAAACGGCGAAATAGGAATTAGGAAAATAAAAAAATGCCGAATAGTACACATATTATTTATGAGCGCACTGCGGTCACCCAACCGCCAAACGGCAACAAAATGTGGTTATCAGTGAGCGCGAAAATATCAAAATGCTTGTTTACTTTCGCGTACGTGCTTGTCGGCATCACAAAACGAACGCCAGCAAAAACAATTGAGTCGGTAATATATTGTGCGACACGGCGTATGAGTTACGAACCAAACTGCACTAAAAGCATTTGCCTAAAAAAAAATATGCAATGAAAAGACAAATAAATACAAATTCTGTAGACAATAACAGGTAAATAAATGTTGCATAATCGACAACAATAAATAAAGCTACAAACTGGACTGCAAAACTTTTGTAACAGCTTCATCCATATCATTGCGTGCAAAGCAGCTGTAAGCGTGCTAGATTTGTCGAAATAACAAACCATTGTCCTTTTTAAGCTGTGGATTAAAATTGTTGCTATGTTTTTGAATTTAAACTTTTTGTTAACACCTTTCATAAGCGGATTACCGTTTAATTTGCTGTGATTTTGTTGAGTTATATTTACTTGAAAGATATTTGAACGTTTTAAGCGATAAAACAATGGCCGGGAAACTCATGTTATACAAAACTTTACATATTTCTTTACTTTGCTGTTTACTCAGCTTTGTTGGATTACAGCGTAATTTGAGGATTGCAAGCTTTGTTATTATCTAAGAATATTATTTATTTTAGCTGCGAGTTCACGCAGATGAACAATAAACTATTTTTTTTTATTTGAGTTGCATTTTAGGTACTTTGAGCAGTTGCTGCGCAGTCATATTCTCTAAACAAGCATGCATAATTTTATAGTCATATCAATTCATTCATATAAAGAGAAAAAAACAATTTTGAGCTTTATATGGAAAAAATGGAAAGTGGAAATCGGATTATTTAACATAATAAATAATACTTATATATACTCTAAAGCTCTGTGGTAAAATCAGCAGTACGATTGACCGCATTAGATGAGTTCTCCACAGGGACCTTCGGGTATAGCTCAATAAGCGCTGCCTGGTGGACAAATAAGACCTCATACCCATACGCTTTATTTGGAGCGAGGGTTTCAAGTCACATTAAACAAAGGTGAATTGCGCAAAAAACCAGCGACAACCACTGAAACTTACAACATCTACACAGCTATTTTCAAAATTACCAATGGAGTGGAAGCCGAAATCTATTACACGGAACTGTACCCCAGGCAACACAAGATAGCCAACAACGCAAAAAATAATATAAAGAAGATAAATATATACGCCGATTGTCAGGCAGCAATTAAAGCAATAAACTCACAACGTATTACGTCAGAGAATTTCTTTAGAAGTAGGAAAGCAGTAGATGTAACGGTTGCCGGAAAGCGGTTCATATACTGGGCTGCTGGCCACAAAGGAGTTCCACGAATCGAAGCACCTGATAAAATTTCCAAAAGAGCCATTCATTTAGCTACCGAACAAGTACAGGAAATAAGAAGTCGCTATGAACGATATACAGCGAAATTTATGAAAGAGCTGGCAAGCGGATCAAGTCAAGATGGAATGCCCTAAATACATGCAGGATCGCCAAGATCATGTGCAAGAGACCCTTAGGAAAATTCAGTTGCTTCTTACTCACACGGTCTCGAAAGAACTACCGGACGGTTGTTGGCCTCTTGACAGGTAACAACCCACTGGCGAGGTTAAGTGATGCATGCAGAAAATGCAGTGAAACCAGCATGAGATAGATGTTGGAACACGTTTTGGGCCTTTGGCCAGCACTATTTAGAGTTCGAATTAAGTACATATCTAGAAGCTTCCGAAGTCAAAGAACTGTACGAAGTATCGAACGTAGTTGCTCTGAAAGTTCGAAAAGAAGGTTGGAGTCCTTGGTGAATTCTTCGCCTCAAATTAAACAGAAACTCCTTTTGGCATTAATAGAGGCCAGTAGGTCTATGTATGGAGTGATAGCCGGTCTAGGTTATACTGGCCCATAATAACCTATAGTATATTTATTCATGTATTTTTTTTTTTAATTTTTGAAAGAAAATTGTTCTGACCTAACAATTATAAGTCCAAAAAATTCATAAAAAATGCATTATCAACATGTTTTTAGTCCTAGTGCCTTAATCCTTCATGTTAGAGGTAGAACTAGAAGCGTGTGCAATGAAATACTGAGCTAAAAATTATAAAAATGAAAGTTTATTTAATTTAATTTATCGCAAGTAATCCTCCCAACGAACAGCACTAATTATAAAGAACACAAATATGTTCAGAGCCAAAGTACATGAATTAAGGTATGACGGATTTAAAATGATCAACGATATGAGGAAAGGTAGGAAGAATTGTATTTTAGAGTCTTGCTAAGTTATTTACTAAAATATTATTTCGTAATTTTAAAAAACTTAGAGTTTGCAAAGTTTTCGTAGAAGTCAGAAAATTAAATATTTTTGCTGAGAGGGTCATCTTTGCTTTAAAACTTTTCAAAGGCTCCAGATGTGTTATCTTCGAATGCATATCATGAGTGAAAGAAAATAAGGAACAGGATTGGCTGGTTGAAAATAAAAATAAAATCAAAAGAAACAAAAACCGCTTTATTTTCTGAGAAATATCCCACTAATTCGTAGTTATTAGTTGAAAAGAGAAGAATATCAAGAAAATTTAGAGATTGGCGGTGGATAATTCAAAACTTGAACAAGAAAGTATTGATCCTTGTCCACATATTAGAAGCGATGACTACACTGTTCCAAAAAATTAACACCGCATATGAGATGAGTAAGATTTGAGGTCTCTCTTTGAGATTAAGAAATGAACTGCTCATGCTCTTTTAATCTGAAAAAAACTAGATTCAAATATAGAAATATAGAAGTTCCAGCAAAAGGAAGGAACCACTTTTAAGTTATAAAATCAACGAAATATGCAAGATATATAGGGTTCTTCAATAGGGCACTACAAAAGTAGACCGATAGGGACAAAAAACGACGCCATATGTTTTCCCGTTCTTCTGATATTTCACTTCCCCACGATTTGTCATTTAATCATGGATAGAAATACGATCCAACAACGAATAGAAATTATTAAAATTTGCCAGCAAATTCGCAGTCAGAGGCCTCAGCTTTAAGGTTTATAACAAGGTTTAGAATAAATTGTTTTAGAAAAAAGAAGTTTACACCTTATAACCACCGTCTATGTTTACAGAGCTGAAACTTCTAAGTTGATATATTGAACTCCATTAAAAAGACAGATTGAATAAAAAGAAAGAGTGAGAAAAACGCTATGCCTGAAAAAGTAAAAGTGAAAGGAAGGGAGAGCAAAGAAGGATTAGGCTTGAAAAATTCTTTATGACCACATTATTTAAACCGAGATCTTTCAGTCTCATCTACGCGTTAAATTTAATTACATAAATTATTTCACTTATACATATAAAACTTCTACATATAAAACTTTTACGAGACTTTTCTCATTTTTTAAACCTCTGCGCCTAAACATCCACCCTAGGCTAGTAACCTGAAAACAAAGTTGCTTAACCATAAGAAGGATATAAATTAACAAAATCATTTATTAGTGGTCCCTCTAGGCGTACACACGCTTTCATGCCCTTTAAATTACCCGGAAAGTGCGTAAAACTTTGCCAAATAGCAGCAACAAATTTAAGCATACTAATTTGGCAACTGCACCCTAGACGCCAAACTTTGTTACGGTAAACCATGAGAAAAAGCGGAAGCATAAATAATATGTGGCAAAATGTAGACAAAAGTGGCAAAAGTATGCAGAAAAAAATGTGTAAGAGAATAAAAGGAAATTAGGTAAAAAAAAATTCGAAACAAAAATTTGCCAAGCCGCTTATGGGAGCAAAGTGGCAGCGCTGACTTGAGCGCCACTTTTCGCAGTTAAAGCGCATATTGATTTTATTAAAGCATTTTGATTTACGGCAAACATAAAATTCTACTTTTTTACTTTACTTTGCTGCTATTTTGTCTTTTTTGCCTTGCTGCACTCAACAGCTTGGCGCTGGCGAGCTTGCTGTCTCTCCATTTTTCATGCTCATCAGCTGTCAGGTTGCGGCGCGTTGACAGTCTCTACAAAGTTTCGCTACGCTTGTTTGTAATTTAATCTTTTTTCTAAATTAATTTAAACTTAACGCTGGACGAAAATTAATTTTTTGTCACACTTGTTGTTGCTTTGCTCTGGCTTTTAACTTTTATTATAACCTCAACTTGTGTGACGATATATTCCGCTGAAATTGTGCATAGACTATTGGCCAAAGTAGTAGTCTTATGTTCGAAGAAATTGTTCCGATCGGATTACTATAATATATATATTCTAGAACTGAACGATCAAAATATCAAAACCCAGTAAATTTTTTGAAACAAATTTTATTTTACGAGGTAGTATATATAGGATTAGACAGGACTGCTATAGCATATAACTTGGCTGTAATCCTTTGCATTTGTGTAGGGTATTATAGCTTCGATGTAACCGATTTTTTTTTTTTTATTATTTGTTTATGCCAGCTTTGCACGCTGTTGCCATTAGCTTAGCGCTAACCACTAACACTGTTAATATTTATCGCCTAAACTACAAAAACAAAAAAAAAATATACACTCACACATAGTTGCTGCTAATAAGCTCACGCTTTTATTGTAAGCCCCTCATGCAACTTGCGGTTTTTATGCAATTTTATTTTCCTCTCCCACCCTCTCTCTCATTCCCTCTCTCTTACTAAACTTTCTAATTACCCACTTGACTGAGCAATTATTCGCACTCGTTCATTTTGGCACATCATTTGTTTGCTGTTGCAATATTTATCTTGCACTCCTCCATCTAGCTGGGGTCATGTTGCTTTCTTCTGCCACCATTTGCAGCATGTGTTCTCTCAGCTACTTAATTTCATTTCGTATTTGTTTCTTTCTTCCCTTCGCTTGTTTCTTTGCTGCAAAATTGTGCTCATCTCACCCTTGTTCGTTGCATTGTTTGCTATTATGCAGCATCTTTATCAATTTTGCTTCTTAAACAGTTACGTGCAAATGTTTAGCTGTTTGTATGTATTATTGTTGAAGAAGTCGTTGCACACTTGCTGAGGTTGTCGACATTGCAAGTTGATTGCAGCTGCAGGTGGCAAGGGTTTATGCAACAATGCGGCAAGTTAATTAAATTCTCACAATTGTCTGATCTATTATGTAAGCGCTGTTTATTTCTTGTAATAATATAAAGAAACTCAGTTTCTGTTGGAAATCAGAAAATATTCTGTTTTGTTCATGTTTTTCATTAAAGGTACAATCAGATTTAATTGAGGACCTTCAAATTGGCATAGAAGAAAAAAAAACTATTTTTAGTAGTTAAAAGTAGTCAAAGTAGTCAAAGTTTTGCTGCTTTAAAGAGATGCTATGCTCTGAATAATGCATGGTGTGAACTATCTCCAAGTAAATATCAAATTAGAATAACCAGCTGTCGGTTAAAAAGAATTTTGACACAAAGAAACATACATAAGAGTTTAGCAAACTAGAATGAATACATAAAAGAAAACTGCATTGATCTTTATTTGAGATTGTTTTGATAGTTTTGTTAAGTACTTAGTCTGTCAAGGTATAAAATCCGTCATAAAGCCATCAAACTCCAACAAAATCACACACATAAAATATTTTCGAATCAGCTTAACTCAACCGTCCCCAAATGCCCTATTATGACCTACACAAAAACTATATAACATTCAAGACTATCTACTAATTGATTAGATGTAGTTGGAAACAGGTAACTGGTACGGACTTCAGCCAATAAGCAAGTAATTCTTCAAAACTGCTTAACAAATATTCAATAAAAGAACTATTATAGTGAATAAAACGAGATTAGCGTCTTAGACGGGCCCAGACAAAGATGTAGAGAACTCAGTACATAAAGGCGTTAAAAAACAACGCTACCGGCACGATTTCCAAGCATTGAAGGTGAGGTGCATGCTGCTTGGGTCCCCTCCGTCGTCTCAAAATGCTTGCCTTTCATCAGCCATTCCAGGCAAAGAAACAACAGAAATTCGGTTTGGGCCACATCTATGATGTAAGGCGGCTGCGGAAGCATTGCGATGCCGGCCTTGGTTAGGTAGCTGTCCACAAGAAATGCGGTGTGAGTCGGGGTTGTCGCGGTGCAATTTTCCATCTGGTACGATATCTTGCCGGACCCGATTAACCCTTCGTTTGAATCTCTTGTGGACTTCCACGTAAAACGAGTCACACTTCCAGTGTTTGTCGAAGTCGCAGGTTTCCCAGTACGGTCTTCCTCCAAAAAAGCCTGGTGACATCAAAACAATGCACTTTTTTCTAAAGCATCATCTGTTTAAGCCTGTTTGACACAGAATTTAATCGTTTACCTTTGCTCTAACGAACGCATCATTTTCGGCTTGCACTATCTTGACTATCCAGGTGCTCAAAGACAACATACCAGCGCTCTTTCTGTAGCTAGGAATGCGCTCTACACTCCGAAGTACAGTAGCGGCGGAAGAAAATAAGTCATGTTACTTGTTTTATCATTTGAAAAAGTCTATCAAATAAGACGTAATTTTATTTATTGCCACCCAAAAGATAGTATTTTAACACACCCATTAAATATTTTGGCGGACTACAAAATTACTTTTTTCGAAAGTCAGCTATCTCGACAATCAATGAAAAATATTAGATTAAGGTTAGTTACCATATGTAGTCCTTTGTGAAACCCTAGAAAAGATGGACTCCTGTCTTCGAAATTATAAATTAGCGAAACGCTTACTACATAGCTAAGACAGAATTATACAAACGTTTAACTTCCAATCCCGCCAGTTAGGTGAGATGTCTGAATGTCCCATATGCTTAAATATTGACCTCCGAAACGCGGCACAGTCAGGAAGGAAATGCTGAGTTGTTTCCATGTAATTTTCTTCCATACAGCTTTCGCGGATGGCATCTGGTAAGATTCCCAACCTTACAACATTGACGCCAATAGGACAATAACCTGTTAAAAATCCCAAGGCTATGGAGAGGCGAGCCTAAATAGCGGTAAAAAGATCACTAAATTTCTTGGGCCAAAAGACTTTGCGACAGCGCATGTACCGTTGGCGGCCAAGCTCCCGCGAAGCCGAGCTACCAAGCAGTAGAACACAAGAGGATACGGGAGCACCGACCCTCTCCTATTCTACCGACAGCGACTCTAGTGTGCCTTTCCTTGCTAGTTCATCAGTTTTACAATTTCCTCAGATTCCAATGTGGAATGGCGCCCATACTAGTTTTATCACAACAACACTTGGTGCTTTTGATAAAGAGGTTAAGAACTCCTCGACCAATACTGAACGCACTGTTAATGAGTTCAAGGCTAGTATCGCCACTCTGCTATTTAAGTGAACATTTACTTCTTTTAAGATCATGAAAATTTGTATAGTGAAACTAATCGTAAACAGGGGAATGTTACATGTCAAAAACCAACGAAAACGATGACTAAATTAAGTAAATTTCACTTCGAATGACTTATGCAACCAAAGTATTATCCGAATCTTTTCTTAATTTCAGACCTTCATAGTCGCTGAACTGAAATCGTAGAGAATAAGACTTGTTTGAAGCAAAAAACCCATCGTAGTGCATATCGTTAATACTACACCGATGAATCAAATTACATAGCAAGCGTATTGAACAACAATTCTAACAAGCACTGACCCGAAAGTGAGAAGGTTTCGCCTAAGCTAAAATCCGTCTTATAAAAAGGTACATTAGGCTTCATTTCCTCCAAAAATTGTTTGTTAGCACTTATACTGGTCCTATAAAAGACAAATATTCACTTTCACGCTTCAACAGTGTTAATATCAAATTTCTTAGAGCTACCGCGAAATCTCTACGTAAAATATGTAATATTGTAAAATCGGTACATATTTTCAGCTTCGCACAAAAGGTACTTTTTTTTTATAGACAAAGGCATTTTTAAATTACGCGAATCTGCGGCGCCTGTATAATAAACATCTAAGTACGTATTGCTTTGGTTGTCGTTTTCGTCGAAGCTCATATACTTGTACGTATTTAGCTAATAGTTACGTAGGCGCACAGTCTCATATTGTCTCTTATGCACCATATTTACCAACAAAGGCGTTTCAGTATAACTGTACTTTTATGACGCGCAAATTGCTACTTTGCGCTTTTGCTCAACTGGAATGCCGAACGCTGATATTAACACAATTTTTCTCTTTGTACGCCGCCGCTGGATGATCCTTGCGTATGGCGAGCACTCAAGGCCGCATCAAGTGCGTAGATATTGCTAGTTTTTGCTCATTCAATTGTGTGCGTGTGTGTGTGGGAAGTGCAACGAATGCGCTGGCAATATCGAATGTGTGTATGTGTGTGCATTCCATGTTGCAAGTCAGACATTTCTTGTGCAATGCCTACAATTTGAAGCGAAAAAGTGCGCGAGAATTGAGAGTGGGAAACCGCCTACCTTTGCCGGTTTTTTAAATTAAAATTTAATTTTGCGATTTTTTACTGCGAAGAATTGCGGATATTCTTCAATATTAACAAAAAAGCTTCTTTGGTATTTTGTGACTCGGGAAACTTCTATGAACCTACTAATTGTTGATAATAATAGCAAATGTGATTCGTAGCTGGTCAAATCATCTGCAAGTTAGTTTGTAAGTTTAATTTCCCAACAAAATCTTACTTTAAACGTCATTCTTTAATTGAATGGTCTTTGACTAAATTTATACCTTTCTGCAAAAACAAAAAAAAAATTAGTTCTTTTAAGCTGATCGTCTTTTAAATATACAAATGAATATTACGTTCACCAGGAGCTTTGTGATTCAACTACTTTTATCACAAAATTAATGATTAAAGCTCACAGAAATAATTGCGTGACTTAATTGTTATTTTTTTTTATCTCTCACCTTTATTCGTATTTTACAGTATATTCAGCAAATTCTAAATTTATGACCTCATGTAGTAGGTAAAGTCTCTAAAATCATTCCATAGAAAGGCTGTTGAGCTACTCGAAAATACTATCCATTAGCTTCAAGTCATTAGATCATAGATCCCATATACGGAAACTAAATGTGAATTTGATATGAAACTGTATTTTCCATAATATCGCAGCTTATGTTCTCTTGAATTTTCTTCTTCAACAGAGTTCAAGACTTGTCATAACCTATTCCATTCAGATTGCTGTGACTCACGATCTATAAGTATTTATTGAAAACAGGCGATTCCATTTTTTTTCAAGCGTATCACAAAAATAGTGTAATAAATCCAATATATTGCTGAAGAACAAGCTTTTAGGGCTTTACCCGAGCTTTGCATATATGAAAGCTCCAATGAAATCTTCAAAGCTGACTGCCAGATATTTGTATTGCTACTAGAAGTCTTATCAAACGAAGGAGTGAACTTGCTCACTTTCACTTTACTAAAATCTTCTTCTTCTTTACTGGCTTTACTAAAATAAGAAATAATTAAATACTGAAAAATGCGGTAATTGTGGAATTGCCAAATATTTCCAACGTAAAGTTAATGAAATGCGCCAGTAAAAATAATATTGAAGGTAAATAGAAACTTTGGAATGCATTACATTGGGTATGCAAAAACAATAAATGCAGGAAATGCGCGCTGAGAAAATTTGCTTTTGCCCTCACCGCCGGCAAACGTTGCCGCGAATGCTAATAGAGGCAATTTTTCTTTATGCAACGCTGCACTATTTGTATTGTTGAATCAAGCCAACACAAAAAAAAAAAATAAAACACAAGAAATTTACCGACAAAAATAGGGTAATAAAAACATTCCCTAAATGATTTTTGAACTAGTGTTTGCAAAATTTATTCACCATTTAAATTCATTTAATTTTTTTGTGGCAAACGAGTGCGGTCGCTGTGAGGGCGAAAGTAAAACTAAAGCAAAATAGTTCATAGCTCGTTAGAGCTACTCGTTATAGCTGTGGTTGCTGAAATACCGTCAGACTTGGCGGTGGCGCGCAATGGCGGTCGCCTTTTCGCAACGCGGCTGCCAAATCGCACATCAATGAAAATTTCAAACAACTAAATTAAGCTAAATAACAGGGCCGCTGCCTTTTCGGTGGCGAAGTGTGCCTCTCTCTCGCCACTTTTTTGCACTTTTGTTTGCTTGCAGCCCCTTCTGTTTATTTGCCACAACCCGCAGCGTAACAAATGTCTTTGTTGTGCCCACATTTTCCGTGTGCAACAAACAATTCCTGTTTCGAGTGCCAAGCGCCTCTTGCGCAACCTCAGCTTCAGCCACAGCGTAAGCCAGTGCATGCCTCTACTTTCACTTTTTGCTCGGTCGCCGCTCACTTTTTTGCTGTGTTTGTTTATTTAACCAATGAAATTTTAATTAAAACATTACTATTGCGGCTGAAGAGGCAGCAGTGGCAGCGGTGAGCAAATAGGCGCGTTTGATGTTTTTTCAATTAAGTCTAGGCTGATGGTTTCTGTGGTTCATGGCGGAAGGCCTGCAGACAAAAGTTAAATTTAAAGGTAGAAACCAGTTATTGCGGTTTAATTTTGATTTTTGAAGTGGTTAGATTTGGCAATACAAAGAACGTGAGCAGCGTCGGAGAATACACAATTATATATTAATCTTAAAATTAACTATGTATGCGTAAGTGAGTATACCGCGTAAATTTAATATAAGTTTATCAGGTTCATAGTATTTGATTATCTTCGCTATAATAGAAAATGGTTCACCGCAAAGTTGGCCAAGGGCTCGAACATTTTTTTTTTTTTTTGTTGGAATACCGCATTATAGAAAACTAAATCGAAACTTAAGTATTTACAGATTAAAAGAAGGAAAAACTTTAACTTAAGCTGCACCGAAGCTATAATACCCTTCATGGCTACATTTCTATAGCAGCTTTATGTACGAGTATATTTAAATCCGCACAATTAACCGTCTAGCAAAGTTTATATAATGAGAGAAGTTTTATAGTTTTTTCTAGACTCGCCGTTCCACATAACTAAACTTCATGTCAAGTTAAGGAAATAATATATTTTATAAAAATAATTGTATTGATATCCATTTATCAGTGTGCATGGCAACTGTATTTCATAGTGGTGCGATCCGAAAATAGTGTTTAGATCGACAATAATCCATGCGTTATTTGTCAAATAGAAAAGTTTTTAGTTTTTATAAAAAGATCTTTCAACTTGTATTGTAGTTTTATGGTATAATCGTCGGATCTGAATAATTTGTTCGAAGATAGTAACAATATTCATGTTAAATAGGAGTTTTTTTTTTTTGTAAATTTCAAAATAACTAAAAAAATAACTAAATTTTATGAAAACACAGTGGGGATGAATTATGGTACTATGACATTAAATAAATAAACAAAAACCAAATTTTTCACATTAATTGATACGATAGGGTTGGTGAAGCGAGTGACATCTTTTCTAACTTCTGAGTTGTAATTTTCATAATGCTCCAAAAGCAAAAGGTAACGTAGGCCAATTTATTTTCAAAAGCTTGAATAACTTTTAAATTTTATTACCATTCGTCCAGATCGGCCTAAGTATTATTTTCTAAATTAGCAACTTATTATTCAGCCTGAGACGGGATCTTTGCTTAACGTGTCAGTATAACTGCGCCAACTTAAATCTTAGCTGAGTTCTTTTTATTTTTACGCGTTTTTACTAAGTGCGTCTCTTATCAAATGAACCCCCATTTGTTTTTTTTTTTGCTCATTTGCTTTTTGGTAACACCTAACCAAATAAAGTCACTTGCAGGCAATTATTGTGCTTGAGAGTACTGGCCCTATAACATTCAATTAGAACTGCAGTTTTCTGAAAGCAGTATCAGGATCGCCACTTGTTGTTAGTGGTACAGGATCATCAGCATTGGCTGCTGTCATTGTGGATTCAAAGTTGAGTAATTGAAGGTCCGCTGTATAAGGAATGTAGAGCACAGGGGCGAGTAGACTACCATGAAGCACGCCAGCATGAACAGCTCTTAAATTCGTCTCCGCATCACGGCATCTAACGTAAAACGTCTGATTGTGTAAGTAAGACTTTAGCAGCAAATAACAAGGCATTGATAGTTTTTACTTTAATTTAAAAATAGGCCTAGATGCCAGACTTTGTTAAATATTATATAATAGATATTCCTTCAAATTAAACTGTTTTCTAGTTCACACAGCATTTCAATGAGCACTCTGGGCGTATCGTTCTGTGAAGAACCTCTTCTTCAACTTCTAGTTTTGTGAAGCCAGCTGTATATCCCGACGACAAAATGACTTGTGTCATGGATTTAGCGTTTCGAGCTTAAGTCATCCATTTCTATAACCACTTTAAGCTAGCCCCAATTGCTTATGTAGTTTGTTTATGGTTAGAACCACATATCACGCTTTGGAGTTAAACTTGATTAACATATATCTACCTAAACGCATGGTTAATTGTGACCAGCACTCAGAGATACTTTTCAACCTTTCAAATTAATCCGAAATGACTGGTGCTTTTGAGCAGCTTAGGGTCTAGAGTACTAATGATTCATATATTTGGTCTTCACTGGTTCTATGCATCATTATAGAAAGATATATTTCAAGTTGTTACCAACCTTATCTTTAATTAATGGGGATGCCGAAAAATGGAAAAACTCAAAGCTTTTCAAAATAATTTTTACTTACTTAATTAAACCAAAGTTTATTTGAAAGCTCAGTAAGATTTCAATTAGAGTATGATTATGGAAACAGTAGTGAGGTAAAGGCTGTGTTTTAGAGTGATACATCTGCGCTTCAATAGCCATTTCATGCAATCCGTGCTTTGCGGCACGAAGCGGTCAGTGTAAAATCTGTCAGCCAATTACATATAATAATATGAAGGACATGCTGAAAAATGTGTAAAGAACTATGTATAGAGTAGTCAAGTCGCTCTAGTCTACAATAGTAAATAGAAACTTATACTCGTGTAGGTTTTATAATGACTTCTGTAAGGTTTTATTAAAAGTTTGTCAAATAAAGCGAGATCAGAAATAATTATTTAACTACTGAAGCTCCTGAAAAAAACATGAAAAACATGTTTGTGTAAAATTTATATTAAATCAAAGTGACTATAGCCTAAGCTTTCTCAGATGCTCTAAATTTTCTTATATGCATCCTTGATATACTCTCTTACACTCTCTCTGATGAAAATTGGCTTTAATTACTTATGACAATCTGTTCATATATTTTCCAAATTTTTTATAGCCATAGTTTTGGCAACCTTCGAAATCATATTCTCGCTCAAGTAATTGAAGGTGATTATATACAATAAAATATGCAAAAAAACATTCAGTTTAGCCTTCTAATTTGACACTGACCACGGGAGCTTTTATGAAATTGAAAGACGGAAAACAGCCAACTTTTGAATGAAATATTTTAAATTATGTATATATGTATGTGTGCGTGCGTGAATTCAGGTATTCCACCGCTTTATTTCGGAAACTGTATATAAGTTGGAATACTGTTAATCGTTTTAAGGCGTGAAAGAAATATTGATGTGTTTCTCGAAAGGTAAACACTAAAGTTATGTGCGAAATTTATTATTGCAATATTTTTTTTTCCTTGCTTAGAAAGCAATAATGAATTTTATATTTTATGCATTTCAAGAAAATCATTTAGTGCATTCTTGCACATAAGTATATATATTCATATATGTATAGGTTTACATGTAAATTCACAATTATTTATGGGTATACTTCAGGGATGGAAAGAATAAGTTTTTTCTCCAAGCAGCTAACGATGTACCTCTTCAGACTTTACATCACTGAAACAGTGAGCTGATTGATTCCAGTTGTCAGAAAGTGTGGAAAAAAGTATTTAAGACAATATATTTTTCAAGTTTATTGATGGAAGTCATATTATTGACATTAAAGTATCTATTCAAACAATTACAGAACAAATAAGAGAGCTGGATAACACCGAGAACATGACCCAAGCATTTATTTCGTATATTAATATTCTTGTAAATACAAATGAAAGCTTTGAAGGATAAGTATTTAAAACAAAATTGACACTGAGTCGTTATGCAAAAAGCTTGACGGAGTTCTCTAACTAATGTACTGCTACACATGAAAAGCTCTACAAAATGACTTATAATAATAAAAGGGTTCAGATAATGTGCGAAAATGAAAAATATGAAAAATCTGTGAAGGCTTCGAAGGTTAAGCATTTGCTAAAATGTTGAAATTGGAAAGCTGTATGAAAGCTTCGAAGGATTAATATTTGCAACAAAGTCGACACTTAATCCATATTCAAAAAGCTTAAACGAAGTTTTTTAGCTAATGCACTGCTACACTTGAAAACTCTACGAAATGACGTTAAGGGTAATGTGCGGAAGACTATAATATGAAAGCTCGCTGAAAGCTTCGAAGTATAAGTATTTGCAAAAATGTCAAATTTGATCACTTAGGATCTTTGACAATTTTCTATACAATCGATCTAGAAAACGAGCAACTATGGATGAAATCCTTCAACTAATCCACTGCCACATGCCATATGATGATACGAAAGCTTTGCGGGAAAACAAATTAATTGTTTATTAATCAGGTTTTAAAATGTTAAACCCAAAGACTACGATGACGGCATTCGAATACTGCAGGGAGATATTGTCACAATTCATTTAAAGTGTTGTTTCAGAACAAAATCAAAATTAACAAAAGCACTGTTGCTCATTATGTCTCCTGCTCTTATAGGCAAGTAGAACTTAATGGTCACAAGAAAATGTAAATCCTCCTTACCAAATATTACAGTGGGGTGTACTAAGATTTAGTAAGAAGTTGGCTTGAGTGGCATCGTAAAGGTAATTTCATGCAAGCTCGAGCAAAAATAGCCTCTGAATCCAAAAACAGAAGAACAGATAGGATAATAGGGAGGACCAAAAATTGGCATAGTAATGCTGTAATCGTGGAACGTAGAAAATGAATGTAGGAAGAAAAAATTTAAATAGTATCGAGGTCATGTGACTTAAGGTCTATTGTGCCCTGAGCATACAGTGCCTCACAAAAATGAATTTTGAAAAAATCTGAAAAAATATGTATTTAGTTGTCTTCAACAGCGAGTTCTATTGTGACATACACACGGTAGTTCAAAGTCCATGAACTTTATATTATTTTTTGCAATTTTTCTTAATACTCATAACAACTAATTTATACAGATATCCATATATATGTAGCAACACCTAGTGGAAAAATTAACCTGAAATTGCATGCTCTTATCTATTTAAAGATATTTAATGTCCACTGTCATGCGAAAAGTTATTGGCGCCTTTTTTAGAACGCATAAACATTATTTCCTAGAAACCTCCCCAAAACTCTTTCCTTATAACTCAATTTATGGCCACAATTTTGCCTGCGTGTTTTGCTATTATTTATTTGTTTTCGTTTTTTTCCTTCATAATAAAAACACTTTTATTTATGATCTCCAGACACACACACCCATACATAGAGATAGGCGAAGTAATATTCATGGCAGGCCTTTATGCACGCTACAGCTACAAACTACCGAATAAGTAACCGAAAGTAAATAGCACGTTTGCGCCAGATAGCCTATATACACTAGCATTATTAAAGAAGTAGATAACTGTATACATGTGTGTGTTTGCGTGTTCAACAAGTGTTGCTTTGGTATTTGTCGAAAATTGCTAGCACATTAACTCGATTTCAATTTTGTTGTATCTGCAAATAAACAAAAGTTAAGCGTTAGTTTATGACTGCTGGGCATGCACCTTTCCGAGTGTTGGCAAATTACAATAACTTCGCTGCTATGTATATTGCCTGTATATTGGTGCGCTACGATACTCTTGTTGTGTATGTGTTAGTCAATAACAGGTGTGCTTTCATATACAGTTTTATTTTTGTTTTCGGGCGAATACGATTGTATGTGTGCGCTCTTTGATAAGCGCTCTTTTTCTGTTTTTGTTGCAATATTTGCTACTTAACTGCGTTGCCTGGTGTCACTTGCCAAATTGATAAAATATTTATTTAATTTGCCTCATTTCTGTTTTGGAAGAGAAAGCTTCCTTTGTTATTGTTTTGTCTGTATTTTGCCTTCATCGTTTATTTCGAGTGGGAAACAATTTCAATCTGCGTAGTTGTTTAAGTTGGCAGTGCCAAAAATATTTATTAAATCTATTTTATCGATTATTATATATAAAACCCGTCCATATTTAATATAAATACATTATTAAATATTTGATCTATATTAAAAATTTTCTGTTCATCTCTTTGGCTGCGAAATGTCTACTTTAAGAGTACCAGTTCTTGAATTTTTAATATATCGGTTTTGCACCCGTATTTTTCCATCAAGAAGCTGCTCATTTTTCGGAACCATTGATATTGCATCATCTTAAGATATACTCGTAGCTGTCATACAAACTAAATAATCGGTATAAAGTGCTTGTATAGATGTTTTCGTTTAAGGAGACATATTCAAGAAATTTGTCGTGGGTTATTATTTAAAAAAGCAATAGTGAAATCTCCAAAAAAATAATTCAGATCTGCTATATCATCTACTTGCCATACGAAGTGACGAATCGCACTTCTTTTAAGGAGACTTTTTTGTTTTGTTAAATTCGCTGAATAATGTTGCCAAATACATAATTGCTCAAAGAATCTTTGTGTTCCACTTAAGCAACCATTTCATAACGCCTGAACGAAGTCGGGTACATCCAAAAGCGAGAAAATTGGTTGCTATATGAATCGAAACCAAGAGACGGAGCAAGTTGATATTGCTTGTCAAAAATTCTGCTTGAGTGCGACAAAAATAAGTTATTTTTTATCGTATTTTTATTAGTGACGACAAATGGAAAATCATATGGGAAACCGTACTCCCGGCCAAAGCAACGACGAAATCAAATATTCATGAAACCACACAAAACATGTTTTTTATTAGTTTTAGTACCTTCGAAACCCGGATAAAACAATTAACGAGGAAGGCCACTGTGAACAACTTTTCAAATTGAATCTAGCTATTGTCGAAAATCGTCAAGAAGTTCACGAAGCAATAATTTTCCAATATGATAACGCTCGGCTCCATATTGAGAGGGTAGTTATAAATTATTTTAAATACACTGGCTGTATTTTTTTTTTCCAACTGCCACTGAAGCACGCTCTTCAGTTATGGCTCAAATCAGAACTGGGTATCCAAAAATTAGCTTAATTCATATACAGTCTTCAAGTCGGCGCAATTCTGTTAGGACGAAATCTACATAATGCCAAAAAGAGGGGATAATGTTATGCGTATTAAATTAGTACTGTTTTTTCTAACATCAACATTCATTAGTTTAAGGAAATGTTGTTATAAATGTTGACCCTTCTTTCGAATAAAGAAACATAGTTTCTCCTTTGCATATACAATCATAAATAAAATGGATACAAATTAGTCGATTGTGTTACCGAATGTCACACGTGAGTGTCACAGCTCTCAAAAAAGAGGAATTAGATTGTGCATTGTTACTTCGCTAATAGCATACTTTGGTTTGCTGTTATTGTATGGGGCCAGTTCTTCAATTAGGCGACGGAAAATTTCAAGCGTTAATACAAAATTTTGCACAAAGGTATTCTCGCTCAACGAGTAAGGATTGCTATCGTCGCGTAAACTTTTTAAAAGCCGCACGATCCATATTCTCACAGCTTTCATTTTCGTTTAACAATAGTAACAACAGTAAAACACTTTCCATTTCCACAACAACGTGCACAATCAGATATTTAATTCATAAAGAGAATTTGAAATCTTAAAAGCTTATCAAGAAAAGAGCTTTTTATTTAAGACACAGAATAAGAAATTGTGACAAATTAGAAACATTGTGAATTTATAAGGTGCACAGAGTAGTGGTGATATTCTAGCTTAGACTATACTTAGTAAACTATCAGCTAAGTTCAGCATACTTCAGCAAATTAACATGCAAACCCTTACTGTAGCACATCAGATTAGAATTTTTACCTAAAATCTTACGCTAGTAAATACAAATTTTGAAGTCCTAAGATTTTTTAAGCGACTCTAATATACTCACAAAATGTTACTATCTCAGCTGGTTTTCTTATTGAATCATTAAAAAATTTTGTAATTATACTTGCGTAATTCCACTCATTCCTTTAGATTAAAAAATATTTTCGCTTAACACTGACAGTACGTCTTTAACGAATTTCCAACTCTACTAAAATAAGCCTTTCAATATATGTATCAAATTTCAGATAGACAAAAACGGTAATTTTTTGCCTGAAATTTATGCGCATAAATGTATAATAAATTGCTTGGTGCTTTATTATAAAAATTATTTATTTATATATACCTTTTATTGTACATAAATATTTATGTTAATTTATACAATGCCTCCAGTTAAGTACTTCCACAATTTTACGCTACGTTAGAAACATTTGAAAATCCCTTCACTGTAAACTGCTAATTACCATAAATAAATATTATAAAACAATAACTTTAATTGAAAAACCAACAAGAGATTTGCCATTACTTCAATTATCATAAAGTAAACAAATGAAGCTTATCAACGCGCCATAATTGTGCTAAGGACAATGAGATCGACAGCAAAATAATTAACTGCGAGTGTGAGCGCAAATGAGGTCAAAAGTATTGCTATTATTGTGAGAAATAGAAAATTGCATCAGCATGCGGCCAAAGCACTAATACATATTTATGTGTATATGAATAAATATAGTATAATAATATACCATATATATATGTATATTAAGGTGCCCGTTATTTCCAAAATTCTTCAGTTTTTTGCAAACGCACTAATATTTTGCGAATTTTCCACATATTTTATATACAGTTAAAGGTATACAAACAACACATGTACGTATTCATATGGTACACCATGTCGTATGAGTAACACGAAATGTATAAATCACTTGAATGACTGCTAAGGGCATTTGATGTACTATATACATATAACTGCATATAATTTTTCATGCATGCTACAGAAAATCATTAAGATTCATTGTATAGAGCGAAAAATTTTGCATATGAGTATTACTTTTTCACAGTTATAGACTTAATAGCTGAATTCAAAATATCAAAAAAAAATCATGTTATACATACATAACATAACAAACGAAGTACAATGTAGGTTCAA
Source organism: Bactrocera correcta (assembly GCA_027475135.1). Classification (NCBI taxonomy): domain Eukaryota; kingdom Metazoa; phylum Arthropoda; class Insecta; order Diptera; family Tephritidae; genus Bactrocera; species Bactrocera correcta. The sequence continues at coordinate 100,732,131 of CM050323.1, read as the reverse complement.
ATTATACTAAAACCTCAAATCTCAATTTTTAGCGCAAAAACTTAAACTTCAAATGGCATTTGCAACAAAAAAAAAAAAGAGCAATGAACTTCTGAAATAACGACCACCCTAATGTATACATATATGTTATATGAGAGTTAATAAATGCATGTTAAATATTTGCGCAGAAACAATATGCATGTGAAACGACATAAGAGCTTCACGTTTAACATGTATTTAATAAATAATTATCTAGTCATATTGTTATCTACTCGAGAGTGCTGTTGGGGAATACAAAGTTGCATCGTGGCTGCGCTACACTTGTATAATGAAATGATAGCAACTACTAAATTAAATGTCAATATGTGCCAGATATATGTACACATACTTGTACATACCAATATTAGACTTCGAGGGGAATATAATTGAGTATGCGTACTAGTTTGCTAGAGTTGTCGCTTACTCGTATATTTAAGACGTTGGACATATTTAATAAATATTGAGTGTGCCAACTAATATACACTTTCGAATTTTTCGGTGTGTCTTAAGTTAGCTAAAGAGCTACTACTTTAAAATAAAAAACTTTGGTGAGAAAATTATCCTTTAAAAATAATATTTTTTCCATTTTAATTCAAAATAAGATTTCCTATTTAATATTAGAAACGCAGATATAAAATATTTTTCGGACGACTTTTTTATAAAAATGACAAAAATTATAAAAAACCTAAATATTAGAAGTACAAAAATAAAATGTTTCTAGTACATATGAAGGTAAGTTTACACCAAGTTATATGAAAAACTTATTTATTCACTATCAAAAATTTAGAAAAAATCCAAAAATTTGGATATTTGAAATTTTCACATCAAATTTGAGGTTATATGTAAAAGGTATTATTACAACAGCTGTAGATCCTTTTATTTCCCAGAATTTTTCTAACTTTTTCCTAAAGAACTCGCAGTTTTGGTGAGTGAGATAATCTATTTTTAGCTTTTTAAAATTCAATAACACCTCTCCTCCTCCTTCTTCCTCTTTTCGACTTCAGATCACTAATATTTTTTTCTTTAATTTTGTTATCTTATCGTGCACTTCTAATGAGCTTCCACCTACAATAATTTTGCTTTTGCTTTCAACATCTCCCCTTCTTTTCCTTTTTACTCTTTCTGACTGCAGGTCGCTGATAAATTAATTTTTCTTTCGTGCTTATTATCTTATCTTTCGGATACAATGATTTTCAGCTTACTATTCTTTTTTACTTTAAAAAGTCAATGTCCCTGTTCTATAAGCTTATTACATTGTTCTTAATAACTCATAATGTAAATAAAATAAAATCAGCTTTCTAAAAGGAAATTTATACCGATTACTAAGAAAATTTTTGTGCCTTACCGGACATGCTCATCGTTAAGCTATATTAAAACTTCTGTCAGTGGTATATATGATATAGTCCCTTGAACGTCTTTTTTGTTTGTGCTAAATCCAAATGTAAACTATAGCTTTTGTCTTCTACAACAAAGTCGTACAATTTGTTATCGATATTTATGTGACATAGAATTGAAAATACCTTATTTTATTACCTAAATTTGACTGATGCATACAACGACAGTTTGTCTGAACATGGGTCTGTTAACCTTACTCCGAATCGTATATTTTTAGTAAAAGTTAAGCTGTTTTACTATAGTTGAACTTTTATCACTTCTTCACTGAAACTCTAGTCAACTGTACCACTTCCACGTTCCAAGTATAATAATAAATATTATATTTACCAAAATATTTATATTTTCCCAATGAATCATATCCACAAAAATACTTTCTTTTTCAAATATAATTCAACCATCTATTGCTTCAAATAAATTCTGTGTTGCCAACCCTTGCTTTAAGAAGAAATAAGTCAGCATGAATTCAACAGAAACTAACCATATGAAACTGAAAGACCGATCTTTTTTCCAAACGCAAAAAAAAAATATATATCTAGTATAGTAATCTATTGGATAAATTAGAGCAGCGCAAAAGCAATACGTTAAGAACACTTCCTATTCAACCAATGCTGACCATGATTCATCAGCATCCTATCCAAAGCTATATAACCAAAGCGGCCACAGATTTATAACCGAAATAAGTAACAAAAAAGCAATTCCCAAAACTCTTTATATTAATTCGTATTTTCCGCTCTAATAATAACCTCTATTAATTTTAGCTAACTTTCAAAAATACTTCAAATATTGAACTGGAAAATACACCATATAGTCGTCGAACTTTTCTCGCTGGTTAGCTCTAGCAAACCGAATTTGACTTCAATTTCAAACCCACAAAATCTATTTTTTTCCACTTTCCAAGCATAATAATCTACACTTTAGCAATATTTACCAAAATGTTTATGTTTTACCGATATCTCATTCAAGTGGGCGATTAGCGGCAATTTGTGTGCAATTTTTTTTGTGCATTGTACCAACAACTGTCAATAGACAAACACGATTAGTCGAAAGTCAAACAGAAAATAGCTGATAAATAAGTCTTATCAGTGAAAACAGAACAGCAAAAGCAAACTAGAAATAATGAAAACAATTACAACGAAAAATACATAACAACATTTGCATGCGCATTTCAGTTCAGAGGAATGCGGGAGATATACAGCGTAACCATTAAGGTTACCATGAAATATGATAAAACTATACATACAACGAATTCTCTCAATTTCTATATGCTGAGACTGCAACAGAAAATAAGTAACATACATTTTAATTATTTTTGAGACTTTACATGTAGGTTTCATTGAGAGGTCTTTATCGGTCTTGTGCTCAATTTGGGTGGCCAATATAATGTACAAAAAGTTGAAAATCAAGAAACTACTTACTATTAGTATTATTTTAATATTTAATCCTTGAGCAGGGCTTACCAGAGTGTTTGTAATACACAAAAGAAAATTTCGGAGACCTTTTAAAATATTAAATAAAAATTGAGTAAGGTGATGAGATATGTCAGTTCAAGCAGTTTTGTCTGCCTGTATGTCGATATATACGTAAGCAGGTCCCTCAATTTGTGAGATTCTGCACACGTCCATTTCTGCTAAAGAGCTTTTCTCTAAACTTAACAAACGGTATAGAGTTCTTCTACTGAAAAATTGTATATTTGACAAGATATCTCGAAACTGTACATGCATTATACATAGCACAAATAAAAGTATAATCTCGTAAGACAGCATTTCGATCGGATAACCATAGAATATACAATAACTGCCATAAAAAGTAGTAATGGTTCTTGCATGGAAACTTTTATATTTATGTAGCATATGAAGGATACAGTGTAATCGAAGTTAATGTTTTTTGTTTATATTTACTTATGCTTTAGGGTGTTCTTTAATCATAAATGAATAATATTTACATCCCAACGCACGAATAAATTCCAAAAACTGATATTGTATATAAGCACGTTATCTCAAAGAACAATACACCCAATACAATTCAAGTGAAAGTCGATACAACAAAATATGTTTAATAAACAGTTAATATTTTGCCGGCGAAATTCGGCCGCAAGCCAGCAATCAATATTTATCCTAATTGCATCAACTTCGGACTAAAGATCAATACCAACTTGTATTGATATTGAAATTTTACCTTCATACTGCTTACAACCCACGTTTACCTGTCGACTGAAGTAAGTGGGTTCAAGTAAGTGTGTGTGTATGTAAGCGCTTGAATCTACTTATGGGCTGCTTCCTTCAATGAGCAAAAATCTCATTAATATTCAATATATGTCTGCTTTGGGCATACCCATAGGCGGTCAATATAATTTAATTATGTATGTATTTTTAGATATAAGTACCATATGTATTCGAAGTAGGCGAGCCAAATCAGTATAATTATTATATTTGCAAATCTGTTTTGGTGAGTAGCCCACTTTCCTAACCAATACCTTGTGTTTGAATTGAATATGCTCTAAACAATGCATGGGAGTGGAATTAATGTTCTAGACAATGATAATCTAGAAATTTGATATAAGGATGAGGTAACGGAAGTAATTTAACTCTGGTTATGCACTAGCACAACTGTTGCGCTTATTGAAGAATCATTTCAAGAGATTTTTCCCAAAACAATTTACATTCATTGAATGATTGACGTGCACAATCTCGCTGACAATTTCTGAAATGATTTAAAAGAAATACGATTAGCGTCCACTGCGGAAAATAGATTTTGTGGATCTTTCAATAAGGAAGTAAATCGAGATTGAAAATACATTTTACATAAGCTAACGATCAACTTCGGCCATAGGTTTTTTGAATTTTCTCGCCTCAGACAAAAACAAATGCTGCTGAAAAAAATTCGAAATAATCTTACAAAGTAGTTGTCGATGAATATCCTTTAATAATAAAATCTATATATCTATCTATATCTATAACATTAGCTTTTTCGCTCTCCCAACACCTATTATGTGTATTGAATGCAACATTTACTGGTCCTTTTGGATCAAAAACTTTACGTCCCTTTTATCAGCTGTTTGAAGTCATTGTCTCTTTTGTAAATCTCCTAGAAATGATTTTTAAAAGTCCTTAAAATTGTCAAGGTCCTCAAGCTTATATAACTCAGTCAAATTCTCATATTTTAATGCTTACCAAGCAATTCACAAATCAAAAAATCCTAATCCTATCTACTTGCGATCAATCAATGCTTAATGTTATGTGTCCTAAACATGATCATATAGACAAAATTTAGTTGTTAAGGTACGCACGCTATATTATAAATTGATTTAAAACTTAAGAGTTACTTATATATATTTTAGCAACACAGAGTAAAAATTTTTAATGACAAAATATTATTCGAGTGACATAAGATCTAAGACGCCACTTAAAAAGGCAGGTAATGCAATGCTGGCATGAGTCCGGCCTGCTCCGTGGATGAGAAAACTACTGGAGGACATTATTCGTACAATAAAATCCATTTGAAAAAATTTAAAAAATCGCAAGGTTAAAATAATTCTAGTAAAGAAGTGTAGTCTAGTAATCATGAAATAAAAAACTTCTTGGTTAGAGATTATACAGACATATAGAAAAATAGAGACATAAAAAATATTTGATAGTGGTTTTATCCTTTTTTCGATTACTCACTGCAGTAAATTCAAAAAGTGATATTTGTAAAAATATGCGTTTAATTTTTATTGGAGATGTCAACTTTAAATTAAAGCATGTCATTTTTAAATATTTATGCTTTAAAAAAAATGAAAAAATTAAAACCATAATTTCAAACTAAGTTGGCCTTATCTCTTCGTAAACGCCATTGACGGGAATAATTCACAAGATCTCAAACTCGTGTTTCCGATGCTTTGTGACATGAGTTCACGAGTTTCGAGTATTCGATTTTTCTTTACCAAAAATGTGTTTTTGAAGTCGGTTGGTAAGATTTCTCCAGCACTACTCAACTGATCTTCATGAAATTTAAATAGTTCTTTGAGATATAATTCTTAAAGTCTTGGACTATGATCTTTGTTTTTTTTTTTTTTTTTTGAATAAAACTATTTTTAAAAATGTCTAATAAAAACTCAGTTTTCAATTTTTTGTCTTCTTCGTCCAAATTCTGAGTTAAGGTTTTAACTATTAAATACGTATAAACACGTAACACGTATTTTTTAGGTTAGATGATCCTGTAAAGGGTTATCCTGCCAAAGCGGGCACATCTCTTTGCCGAGGGCTCACCGGAAACGGCGTCCCAATGGCCAGCTTTAAAATATTTCTGTCTAAAAATTTCAGAATTTCTTTTTTAATAGAATAAAAGAAATTTTTAAAATAAAAAATTCTAAGAAAAGATTTCAATTTTTATATGAAAAATAAATTGGTGAAGAAATCTTGCTTTTTACTCGAGGAAACCCATGTAACCCCTTAACATTCAACAGAAAATGTTTGAGTCACTCAAACCAAATAAATGATCAACGTAACAAGCTGGATCGATATAGTTATGTGCATCTATATATATACATATATGTGAACTAGTTCCTCTGTTTTTAAAATGTCAGTCTGAAGTTTAGTATCCACACGATTCTAAACAAAAAGTTACTAATGTACTTATTTAATGGTACGGCCAAAAACACTTTTGCTGCTTGCATTGATTCTTCATTTAATATATCCATAAGAAAGTATGTGTTATTATTTAAGACACTGCTGCAATTTTCGAGAACAGTATATGGTTGACATACAGACCGTTCACAGTTCCTGAAAGTCATCTTTGTGTTGGTGAAGGATATATTAGTTTCAGTGCATTTGAGGTTTTTGTTTTTGTTTTAATTGTATGTCGAGAAATTTACTCGCATCCACTAGCTTTTGTTTCAAGACGCTGTTAAATTACAAGCAGATTATTAATGCATGAATTGTCACACTGATTGTAATATATTATTATGGGTAAATCCATTGTTACTGAAGGCATACTGACTCATACTTAGCAATCGAACTGCAGTACCAAAAATACTGATATAAGCTATAACAACAACACACATTTAACAACCATATTATTGCAATAACATTATTATAGCAACAACATCAATATGGCCTAATAGATATTAAGATTAATAGGTAGAAAGTACACATATGTGAATACATATAAATAATTTCACCTTTGACTGGAGTGCAGGTAAGCCAAAATTATATTATATGTGTGGCTCTTTATCAAAGCTGCTGGCGTCACCGCCGCCTTTATGCTATTTCGGCAATATAATTTTCTCCTTTGCCTGTATTAAAATACAGTAGTGACCTGTAAATTTGTAAGCTGTCACATCAGCTAAATCGTTATGACAGCCGCGCTGACAGCAGCTATTATGATATGCAAAAATGAAAGGAAAACACCCGAAACACAACACGAACATGCGCAACACACTGTGCATACACACATAAGACAGCCGCACACTGGAAGACACACTGAAGCGGAGACGAAGATAACATTGTTAGCTATTAAAACTGCTCAGAGTAAGAGCAACCAGGTAAAGGCGTAGCATTTGATAAGCAGCATGCTATAACCAAAAGCAGGTGGGTGAAATTAATTTCTTGTCATAAAGCTGACATAACGATAACCAGAAATGACTGGAAGAGCCAGACGGCAAGAGCTAACGTTTGATTTTGTTAGGTACAAACTTACCGTTTGAAGTCTATTTGTGGTTTGTTGTTATTGTGTCGCTGAAGCGGCACGAGTTGGTTGCTGGCATACGGTGTTGAACAGCTACAGGCTGTACGCAGTTGCCTAGCGGTGCTTGTGCTAGCGCAATGCTGTGGGAGTTGGCCTTTGAGCAGCTTTTGCCTATTGATTTTTGCTTTTTGCGGTCGACTTCGTTGCTACCTATTTTTTTGCCGTTTGCTATGTTTTTGGCGTTTGCTATTTTTTGGTTGTTTATTATTGATTTACACGATTCAGGTTGTATTTTGAGTTTTATTTTTTTATATTTATTTTGTTAACTAAGCAAATTTGCTTTGATGTTTTACACAATCAGTTTTATGCTGCCATCGTAAGCACTATAATAATCGTGTTATGTTAGTGACTTTTTGGTATTCCTCCACAAAGCTTTAAATAACTGCACATTATCATATATATTTTTATTTCTAACTTTTGACATTAACTTTGTGTTATCATATATTTTTCATTATTGTTTTTTGCAATTACACTCATTCTTCGAGCGAAAATTTTGCAAAATTTCCATTATTTTACAACATTAAGTTAGCACTCTGCTTTAGTTTTAGTTTCTATAGTGTTAAATGCTTTCAATTTTCGTGGTATTATTTAGTTTTTTACTGCCACATATTTGATGTAAATTAATTTTACCCAGAAAGCGTTTACTTTGTTATACTTAAATTATTAAATTAATTTGCTCAAACTAATATTTGCATATTTCATGAAAATGATACAACTTTTATGTTTACTTTATTTCCCAAATTCAGTATCATTGTGTTTAGGTATGAAAAATGCTTCAATTTACATAGATTAACTATATATTTGTATGCCGTGGGGTATGAGTTATTTTTTGTGAAAAAAATTGGAGATGTACACAAGAAGTTGCATGCTTTAAGTAAATATCTGCAATTATAATGCTACATATGGCATTTATTTTGTACGGGCCATACACTAAGTTCTTTTGCCAAAAAGTACTGTTTTGGAATTCTCTTGATATTGTTAAGATTGACAGAATTGTGAGTTGCAGCTAAGCAGAACTCAATAGTAACTTAAGGTGTTGCTTATTTTAGATGTATATTTTATATCATTGTTTACTTCTGATGCTAATACATTTTAAAACTTTAAGAGGTATCCTTTCTTGAATATATTTATATATTGCTTTGTTTAAAGCAAAAAAATTAATTATCGGCGCTCTAAAATTGAGCAAAATAAAATGCCTAGTTTTTCCCAAAATTAATAGAAATACATTGAAAAATAAAATTTCTACACGTTTTGAGAATCCAGCTCTTAAGAAAAAGTATAATTTTACCTAATGTTTCCTTTTCAATTTATACCATAAAAACTATTTAAGTTTTTCTTTCTAATTTACTGATTTTTATTATATTTTGTTTTGAAATATTGAGTGTTATAAATTTAATTTGAAAAAATTTCAATATTCGATAAAAAACTTAAAAAAAAAAAAAAAAACAATATTTTGAAAAAAGTCCCCATGACGTATGAGCAACATTTAAAGCAATACATTTTTGAGCTCGAAATTATGCAAAAGTGACATGCTTCTCTCTCTAAGTCCTAGGCAGTTAGTTCTAGGAATTTCAAACAAGCAGCTAATTAAAATAAATCATTTAAAAATTTCAACAAAATCTCAATAAATTTCAACAAAACTGTAGGCGCTTGGCTTGATAATTTTTACACATTTGAAGCTTTGATTGCTTTATTTTTTCAAAGAACCAATAACTCTAGTACACATATGCCATGAAAATAATATAAAAATTGTATAATATAAAAAATTTGATTCCATTCAAATGATTATAAGCTGACAACTGTGATGCTGCCGTGGCGTATGAGTAACCAACATAGTGAAGCCTTACCTGCAAAGCTTAAACATGTGTTTTGGTAATTTGGTTTTGACAAATGCTTTCAATGTGTCAAATCAAATTTGCGTATGCGGTTTGATTAAATTGGCCAGGCGAGAAATCTTACGTCGTTTCTGTATTGACTTTAGCCGTGCAGCTGGTTTGAGCAGTAAAACATAATTTTTGATTTGGTTGATAGAAATTAAGAAAAAAGAAGAAAAAATTAAGAACTTTAATCTCATAGTACACCACATTGCATAAGCAACATTGCATACAGCTGAAATAAATTGCTTCTATGGAAAGCTTTTTCATTTAATATTTCTACAATATACATGGCATACAGACCATTCATATTTTGTATTTATGCAGGGTATCTAAGCTTCAGTGAAACTGAGCTGTTTCTTGTTTTAATTTAATTTTACAATAGTATATCGAGAAAATGAAGAAATGTGCTGTACTCTTTTAGTACACCATGTCGTATGAGCAACACAAATTCTATGAAGCACCTGTTTGATAGCCCAGGGCATTTGTTTTGTAACTTTAACTGCATATAACTTTTAAATAACTGATTTTATGGAGAAAATTCGCAAAATGTAAAATTTTGTACTATAGTATCATTTCATGTTAAATATTAGATTTGCGTGCTTAATGCATAATATCAAAAAAATATCTTTTATATATATTTATATATGTATATAATGATATTTTTTGATATTAGTAATCTGATTTTGGCAGGTTTAATTATGATTTTATGAAATTGAAGAGCTTCTGTATGTTGAATAACTTCTCGCGCGACCAACAGAGGAAACCTCACAGGGCGTCGGCCATGAGCCAAAACCACTTGGAAAATAACGCTCATAATTACAATAATAATCACATTTACAAACGGTTTAAAATAGAGTATATCAAAAACAAAAATTTAATTTTTTTTAAAACTTATTGAGTTTTTTAAATTCTAATATATATATGCACACACGGCAAGTAAAAATTCATCACTTCTTTTGTAAAATATTATTATAATTTTTTGAATTGTTCACAGTAGTGCATTGAAATTTATACCTATGGTCTCAAATATCATTAATTAACAATAATGTCAGCTGTAATCTACTAGTTCACTAATTATACTTTTATCCTGTATGTTTTTGCTAAAAAAAATTCAGTTTGAAATCAACTTGTCTTTAATATACACAAAAATTCAGCTCATTAAATATACATGTTTCATAGTGTTTGTAATCCACCGAAAATATCAACTTATTATATATGATTACCGTTAGTGTCATACGATATTTGTAACGTCTGCAACGCAAAAAAATAACTTTCCAATGCTGCTGTCATGTCATATCAGCAATAAAACGTATTAAAGCAGCACATCAAAGACAACTGAGATTGCCAAATGAACACAACGTGCTACATGCCACATGCTATACACACGTTGTATGTCTGCGCGTATTTTAAAGTAACACATTTTTCGAGAACATTATTTTTACACATTTATGTTAGCATTTGTTTATATTCATAATATAATCAATGTAATTCGCGTACAAGCAATAAAATAATTTTCATATTTTTATCACATTTTTATTACACAAATGTGGTCAAATGTGCCACACATTTTCGTAAACAATAGGCGCCCGAAAAATTTTATTGTCCGCACACGCTTTTAGACACGTTTGCAACGTTTTATTGACAGCGCACGACTGACAAGCGTCCGGCAATCGCACAGGCCGACAACATGTATGGCATACAACAAGCGCTGCTTTCATTTTTATTACACACACGCATGCAGGCAGCAGACGTTAAAGAACGCTGGCGCTAGCGGTGATTTTTGCGTTGAAATAGAAGTATGGCGGTCAGGCAACAGCAGGCAGTGTTGTGAAAGCAGCAGACAAGACAACGCAGCAGCGCGGCGTTAGCATCCATAGCAGTACAAAATACAAAACACTAGTGGCGTTAACAGCGTTAAAAGTAGCAGTAGCAGAGGCTGGAGCAGCAACAGTAGCTGCACAGTTACACATGTAGAATCACTCGTGTTGCCGAATGAGAAAATGTTACAAAGAAAGTAGCTAAAAGTAAAAATCATATTTTAACCACAGAACTATAGACGTGAGCTGTAGCTTTTGCTGTGATCTTTAGTTGAATATTTGCTGCATTTTATTGCTGTAAACATTATATGTGGGTCTAACAGTGTAATGTTTATTTAACAGCGACGTATTGGCACTGCTGTAAAAATCGTGAGAGTACATAAAAATGGGGTTTCTCTAAAAGAGAAAGTTAAAATGTTTTGATAACATGGATAATGGATTTTCTAATGGATTTTTAATGGCAGCAAGTTCTTCTGAGCTTTAATCCTTAACATTTATGTTCACTCTATTCATGTAAAAGTTTACGTTCAATGTAATATTTGTTGCATGCAAATATAAATTTCATGAAATTTATTTAAGGCAAGTTCAGTATACCTTTCAAAATCCTTATTAATAATACTAACAGTGTAAAAATCTTTAAAATGTTTTTTTACAGCTTATGACGAATGTATAAATTTATTTTAAAAATTATATGAAATAGTAAAAATTGTATATTATAACAAAAAACATATAATACGCGTCTTTTATCTTCGCGTTTTTTTTTTTTTGTTTTTTTGCATAAGCATTTTCAGATATGGAAAAAAAGCTTTCTCAGCCTACCCACATACGAGTATCATTATAAATTGTATACTATAGCATACACATTATTTTGTTGTAGCATATATATATGTACATGCAATTATATATTTATAAACATATTTGCTTTTTGTATACCTATATACATACATACATCTGTTTATTTTGGGGGCTCGTCATTTTCACTGCACCATTTCATGTTATACTTCTCTCTGTTATAAATTTCTCTACTCAGAAAATACACAGTCTGCTAACAGCTGTTAAAACTACATGTTGACTGCAGTGTATGTTAAGAGACCAGAGTTATTAGAATGTTTAGCTAAAATTATTTACATTTATATTATAATGTATACATAAAAATAAAATAGTAAACAACATTCTGTTATCTAGCATCCACTAGCTGTCGTTTTCAATAAAAGTTGGAGCCAACATTACATTGAATTTAGTATGAACTAACAGCTCGAAGTAATCATATTGCAAACAGCGATGTTGATGAACGAAGGTTTTCTAGCTGTTTTTTTAAAAACTTAATTACAACGCAATACGAAATAAATAAAGCAGTTGATTTTTAATAAATATATAAGGTCACTTTTCAGAAAAAAATTTAATTATAATTTTTCTTATGGGCTTATAAAATACAGATATTGCTAAAGTATCCATTGCAGCGAATTAATGGTACACACCCGAATGCCGTCATGCACGAGGTTATATTGAGCCAGTAAAATGTTGGTTAAGTTCTCTTCAAAAGTTTATTTTTTCGCTATATGATATAAAGCTACACAGGTATAGATGATTTACAACTGCCTCATTAAAACAAATACGGTCGAAAGCAGGGTTGCATTTAATTCATTCATTTAAACATTAATTGAATTAATTTTAAACAGTGTATATAAGGTTTACCACTATTTTTGTAAAGGAAATGGTCAGCGTGATGAGCTGAGTCGTCGATATCAGACCACTTTTCCAGTTGTTCGAAACTTGGTATGGTTTATTGTTCAGATCATAGAGCTGTCATACAAACTAACCCATCACAATCATGCACATGTACGAAAACTTAAATATTTTGTGTTTAAAGGCTATTATAGCTTCGATTCTACCGAAGTCAAAGTTTTTTCTAGTTTATTATCCTAAAAAAGGGATTAATATATAAAAAACTGTTAATTCCATAAATTTGTTTTTGATTTTTTATCCCAAATACATACAAAGTATGTAATTAAGATTCAAAAAACAAAGTTGTTTCAGGATTGAAATTTTTATCGCGTTTGCGTGCTTAGTGCTCTCCTATTTTACGACTAGAGATCACACAGAGCCGTAAGCTTCAATACTCTGTAGCACTGGTAAGAAAACATACACGTTCTAATTAAAAATTAAGTTCGCAATTTTCTATTTTTAGAACCCAAAGATCTTTTTCAGTTTTTAATTCAAACATCTGAAATTTGTATTTCAGTTTTATAGCAAAAAGTTCGAAACCCTGGCTGCCTATTGCAAGGAACATATACGACTATGGGCAAACAATAGTAAGGTTTTTTAAATTTTTTGATTTATTCTTTAAAATGTATGTCGTCCCCCGTAAAGTCAACCCCTTTTGGCTACCAATACACGTTTTTTCTAATCCCCGAAACAGTTGTTAAAGTAAATTTACGGAATAGCCTTCAAGGCACGCGTGGATTCAAGTTTAACTGCCTCAAAACGGAGGCACCGTTTGAAATTAATGAACAGACAGAAGTCACAGGGAGCAAAATCAGGCGAATACGGTGGTCACGACAAGATTTTTGTTGACAATTGAGCAAAAAACTCACAAATAAACGATGCAGTAAACGACGATGCATTAATGTGGTGCAAAAATCAATAGTTGTCGACTCATTGTTCCAGGCTCTTTTTACGAATAGCTTCGCGCAAACGACACATAACAAGCAAATTATATTACTTGTTGATTGTATAGCCGTTCGAAAGGTATTCGGAGTACACAACATTTCGATAACCGAAGGAAATAGTCAACATAAACTTGATTTTTACCTGGTTTTACGTGGTTTCACAAACGTTAACGCGATGCTGCTTTCGAAAAAATGTAGTGATCAAATGATCTTTCAAAATGGTTTTCATCCTGGCAATATTCCAACAACGTCAGTTAGATGCCGAATTTTAATCGTCGATTTTTAAACAACAATTGGTTTATTTTATTGACGTGTTGATCTTCAGTTGATGTTGATGGCTGTCCTGAACGTGGTTCTTGAGCCTCTTTGAATAATTTGTATCAGTCAAAAACGCCTGTTCGAGACAAAAAGTAACATAACACAATAAATAAAAAAAACATCAAATCCAGTGCTGAAAAACCACAAACCTACAACATCCTACAGTGTCTCCCACAAAACGAACTAATAGGCAATTCAAAGTTAAATACTTTCGCCTAAACTAAGGCACAAACCGTGCAACCAGAGGATTTACAAATAACAGTAGCCTTGTTGCAAATGATAATTTTATTGTTGTTGTATGTTTTTGAGTTTTTCGAGTAATTTGCATACATATTGCTTTAGAGACAAATCAGAAAAACTGAATTTGTCGAAACTTTCTGATTATTTACACTTTGCTGCTGTGCTATGAAACACTTCGCTTGCCATCAACTGCTTTTGCCTTTAATGTTTTTGCTCTAAAATTCATTTTTTGTTTATTTTTTATGATTCTAATAATTTTTATTTTTATTTTCAAGCTCTTATTGTTTGCGCAACTCTATTTATTTCGCGACTATTAGTATTAGCAATTTGATGAGAACGGTAATTGTCTCTGCCACTGCCACTGCCACTTGCCATTTGCCCCAGTACGCTGTTGTGCAATCCGTCGTTAGTTAATTTGAAAATTACCACTTCCTCTGATGGCCGCACTTAAGCGAATCCCAATTGGCCACTAGTGCTCACTTCAAGCTACTTTTGTTTCTTTTGCCTCTTCTTTTTTTTTTTCAACTTAAAATTCCCCCTCGTGTTGTGCAGTGCACTGCGGTGCGATTCAATGCTGCAGCACGTTTGCAGCTTGTATCACTTCGCGTGGTCCATGTGCGGAAAATTTGAGAAAAAAGCACAGAAAAAATGGCTGGCACGTTGCATTTGCTGTCATCGCGTGCAGCAAATTCGTCCGTGCATGCTTCATTCATGTACACTTTCGCAGGCGCATGGGAAATCGCCAACCGTGAAACGGATATAAGTATGGACGTGCAGCGTTGCAGCTTGTTTAGGTATTTCTGCAGTTATTTTAGCAGTCAAGTAGGCAGCAGAACTAAGTTATTTGTGCAAGTACTTGTGGTTTTGGTGGCGGTTTGAAAGCCAAATTGTGGTAAATTTGATGATTTTACTATGGAATGAATATATAGTAAACGTTAGTTAAGTTCATTACCATAAATTATTTTTGAGCAAAAAATCAGAGATGGCTTCTGAGAGACTACAAGTGTTTGAGCGCAATTATGATCTCTATTTCATATTATCTTTGCCAAGTGTTAGAAGCGGTTTATTAAAGATAATTGTATAGTAACAGCAAAAGCTTTTCACACATTCAAAAGCAAAATAATTTAAATTTAAGCAACGAAAAGATCAATTTGCAAAATACAGTGACTGACAGA
Source organism: Bactrocera correcta (assembly GCA_027475135.1). Taxonomy (NCBI): domain Eukaryota; kingdom Metazoa; phylum Arthropoda; class Insecta; order Diptera; family Tephritidae; genus Bactrocera; species Bactrocera correcta. Next base: position 100,716,898 of record CM050323.1, on the reverse strand, counting down.
ACGGGAGATTTGATTATGCTTATATAATTGTTTTTTGTCTCGGGTCACAGAGAGCTAGAAATAATTTTACTGCGGCAAATACCGGAAAAAACTTTGCATGACTTATTACTTTTTACGTAAAAAAAAAATTTTTGCTCTCGACACACGCGAGCAACCCACGTACAATTGTCTATCAGAGAAACGAGGGTACCCAGTTGCAAGCTAACTAATTTTAGAGCTTGCCTTTGACTTCTTTGTTGTGATACAGGAGTCCACTAATAACGAACATTGCGGGCGTTTAACTGTAAGGATAAGTTTTTGGGTATTATAGGAATTCTGGGTATCAATATTGTATCATCTTGGCCCCACCAGTAAGAATAGTGCTACGTAGCCTTGTGCTTTTGCGTCTGGGTGTGTCCCGGATACGCATCTGTATGACATGCACACCTATTTTGGATATCAACTTGGAACGAATTCAAGAATTTTACAGAAATTTAAGAAGTGTACGGGGTATATAGTTGCATCGTCGATTGTCATCACCATGTCTATTAAGATGAAACTTGCTCCAATATTATTTTATACATTTTTTCTACCACTTCGTTCTTACAACTACTCTTCGTTAGCCAGGTTTTCTTGTAATCTCGGAAACACCTCATTAATAGGTTAACTTTCAAGCTAACAACATTGCAAAATAGGCTGTCAAAGGTTATTTGGCCGTTAGTATCCGTCAGCGCCATGCGACCTTCGCCGACCTCAAGAAGCGTTTGTGTAAAAAATTCAGACTCCTGATCATTGTTACAACTTAACACTTTTGCGCCGATTCCGGAAGACGCAACAGCTAGCGTAACCACTATCACTACTTTGTCTTTTCGCAATTATGCCAGCAAGAAAGTTTTGCCCGTGATCCCAGGTGCGTCTAAAAAAATATCTCCTTGTTTGTCCGCTACCTACGCGGTTTGTTTTAAAATGAAAATTTGTCTTTGGTTTGGTAGAAATGTGGGCTCTGTTTAGTTGACTTGAATTATCGAAGCCACATCATCCTAACCAATGGCAAAAATTGTATTCGCAGTAAAGTTCAACGCTTTGTTACAAATTATGCCATAGTAGGCTAGTGTTATCCATTGGTATCGACGAGCAATGTCTTCTGACAAAGCTTTTTTATACTTGTCCCACAATTGCCGGGGGTTGGAGTACAGTATTTAACGTCGGAACCACAAAGAAAAATGTATATGTGACCTGGTCTACGAAAAGGGGGCTTAGAAAAAAAATAATAAATTAAAATAAAAAAAAAAAAAATTGAAAAAATAAAAAAAAAAACTTTTTGACACCTAAGCCCCCTTTTCGTAGACCAGGTCATATATAGTTAATAATGGATCAATAGCGTTCCCCAATGACTGTGCCATTATGACCGGCTTCACACCAAGCACTGACTTTTTGCGGATGTAACGGTGTCGGAACCATGACTCGTTGATTATTATCACCCTAAATACCAAAATTTTGTTTAGTAGCGTTAAGTTAGTTTAATCGCTGAACAAAATGACCATTATTAGGGTAATAAATGTGCACGATTTGGTAACTTCGTTCCATAGTATGTCTATGTATTCATAATAAAATGGCAAACCAAACTGAGTTAACTCGAATGACAGCTGTCCAGAAACCAACTCCGAAGAAACTACTTTCCCATTGAAAACCAAACTTCTAAAGAAAAGCACCCGTTATTATAGGAATAAGGTCTAGTAAAGTGCCTATTGTTTTTGCATTGAATTAAAGGTTTTAATTATCATAGTTATAATAAACCAGAACCGCCCTGAACAAATGTATACCAGTTTGTTCAATAAGTTATGTTACTCTCATAGCACTTCTCGTCCCGCTTGGCAAAAACTAGAACAGTCTCCCTCGTTGCCTCCGTTAATAATTGCAGAATCAGAGTCCTCTAGAATGTATATGTGACCTGGTCTACGAAAAGGGGGCTTAGGTGTCAAAAAAACATTTTTTTATTATTTTTTTTTTCAATATTTTTTTTTTAATTTTTTTTTTTTTTTAATTTTTTTTTTTTTTTTTGTCACCTAAGCTCCCTTTTCGTAGATCAGGTCACATATAATGATTTTTAGACTACATTGTGTGAAAAAGCCCACTGTAAATCAAGTGATTGGACCTTATCAGTGCAGCTTTAGACCACATCACATTGCATGGAATCCAGAAGAAGACTCTTTACAAGCAGATAGATGCGCATCACATTTTTGTCGCTTTCAAAGCCGTTTTCGATAACACTCTCAGGAGTTGTGTATTCAAAGCTATGTCTAAGTTTGGTATCACCGTAAAAATCATACGGTAATGCAGAGTGACATAGAGCACAACCATCAGCTCCGACAAAATCAGGCAGGACTCCTCCGAGCCCTATGTTACCAGAAAACGTTTTGGACAGACTGATGTTATGCTGTAAAAGGTGATACATGCTGCTACCTGAACCCCAGAAGCACTGTTTACTCCAAAGATACAATGGTACTGTGGTAAGCAGATGATATTAAAATCGTTAGCCTTAACAACAAAGCCGTCACTGCACTTCCTTCTACTTCCAGCGTAGAAAAGGAAGTGAAAAAGGCTACACACAAAGATTCTTGCATCTTGGGAGCCACTTTTTAACGAAACATGCGCAAAAATTTTTTCCAGAATGTTAACAATAACAAAATAATGTTTCTTTGAAAGAGGGAGAGAGCGAAAGAGAAAAATTACGCCTATTCTCTGACAAAAAAATCTGAGTTATTTATTCTAGAACTGCAGTACAAAAGGTTATTCATTAGGTGAATATGCAATTAAAAAAATATATCCAGTTTTAAATGAAAAACAACAATCACAGTTTAAAACTAGGTAAGTGAGATGTTTTATGTAAACATAAATTTTGATGTTCTTGCAGATAAATAGGATAACGATATCTTTTGGTTCAACACAAGAAAACGCTCTGAACATGACACCTATCAATTTTAAAAGAATATGACATTTCATTTCATTGTAATATATATATACATATATATCTATATATATGTGTGTATGTGTATATATATGTTTGTGTAGTACTGCTGTGTATCACATATACACTAAATCCTTAGAAAATCATGTTTTGTGCCGTATTCATTTATCTATGCTTTTCGTTTTCTAGTTGCTATGACCATTTCAATGTCCCGAAAAAAGAAAAAAATTGTATCTGAAAATCATACAATTCAGATCAATTGACAATTCCAAATCTGCTCACATGCCATTGAATGCAGAAAAAAGAGAAGCCTAAAGCCATACATAAATGTGCATGCTCCTATTGCTGCCGATTTGCCAATTTCTTCCTAGTGGCCTACTCGAGTGAATTCACGCATATGCCTGTATGTTGGTGAGACGGCATATCGATATTGCTTTTAGTTTGAATCATAATAGGATTTCTTAGAAAAGTTATGCAGACGTGACATTTGCTAGAAGGCAGATATTTTGTATGTATTAGCGTGTATGTATGTACAATATTCATACTGAGGGCATTGTAATGCCTTGAGGATACGTATTCGTTTTGCAGCTGCAAGTGTGGTGGAAAATATAGGGTGATTTTTAGAGGCATAAGAACTTTATTTCAGATAGGATACAAAAAGTATGGCAAAATAGTCAAGATATCGAGCATAAGGGCAACATATTACTTCACGATATTTCGTCATCGTCATTCAATATTATTTGCTAATAAAAATATAAGTGAAGTTGCTGAACACAATTTTTCCATAGTTTTTAAAGAATGTTTCAATCTACGCCATTTATATGAATATTTCAAAGTATACTGAACAACACTATCGATAAATCAATTATATACTATATACTGCCAAAATTAACTAACGTGTTACTGTGCCACCTAACTTGACATCTATTCCTCTTGAAAATTATATCGTTTATTCTTAAGCATCAAGGATTTCTTTGACAATTATATTGCTTGAATTTCTTTGAGAGCTAAACTGACATGTATTTTCTTTGGCTATTAAACTCACTAATGGATGGCTTACTATTTTAATAGCTGATTTGATACATTTGCCTCTAAGAAATTTTTGACATCGTTTCTTCAAGGAAAATTATATTTTTTTTAAAGCTGATTTGACGTTTATCCCTCTGAGAATTTTTACTCTGTTCATTTATTAGTTTGACAAACTTGCTTAAAAAACTCTTAACCCCCAAAAATCACCCTATATAGGCAAAGTCACTACGACTCTGTGCGTTTTCAAGGGCATCGAGCTTAAATTTTCATCTACTGATAGCACAAATTTCTGATGCACAAACACGTGTGCATATGTACATACATATGTATATGTATAGTACATATTAGACTTAAGCAACAAGGAATTTGAAAGACTACTATTCAAATTTCTGAAGAGCAACTGATATTAGAATTGCACTTTCTAATTAAATGATGTGCAGGCATGTACTTTGATCTCTGAAAATGTCATTGAGATAACAACAATAAAAGCGTTTTAACATTAATTTCTCGTATTTCAGCAATTACACTGTGTTAATTACACTCTAATACAGCTACCGACAGCTAAAACATTAATTCATACAAATCAATCAAACTTTATTTGCTACCAATTCCTCCACACAAATTTTGTGTATGGGAAATTTTCAAAAAATCTCTTTATGTCTCATATCTTTCGTACACCTACATTTGCGTCAAACTCATCGAAATAAGTGTGCGTAAAAAGCAAATTGCCAATCTGTTTGAATTGTTATTATTTGGCATATAAAATTATACTTTGTTGTGGCAGCGCTATCATAAAATAAAAATTAATCACTTTTGTGAGGTGTCAAAGTTCTTTCATCTCAGATTTTTATGACGTAACAGTTAAGTGTTGGTAAACAAATACATTTTGCGGTGAGTGCGTAAAATAACAAGCAGCAGAGTGCGGTAGACGTGTGGAGATTTTTTAGACTATAGAGGTTTAGGCGATGTTAATGTATACATATAGAGGTGAGAAAATATAAAAGGAAAATTCTAGTATTCAATTAAATGATGTGATAAAGATAACGGTATGCAGCTAATTAAAATTAACAAATGAAATAAGAGCGGAATAACACAACCAAAGTATTATCCTCGTTTAGAAATTTAATATGCAATATAACTACTAGATTATATAGTAAAATAACCAAACAGATGTTATTTTTTTTTGATCACTCGAAGTTTGTACGCTTGTTGAAAACTTGCGGATCAAGAAAATAAGAAAATGCTCGGAAATTACTAAAACCCCTTCAATATTTTTTTATATCATTAAAAAATAGAGTACTTGTATACCTCTGTAAATCTGTTAAAATTTTAACTCATCGATCTTGAATGGAAAGCGTTGTGTACATAAAACTATATTGAAAGAAAAAATTTAATTCTCAATTATAACGGGTGATTCCTTCGTATATATGTAGGTGCTTTTTTCAATATTCTTTTTCTTTTTTGGCAAATCATGCGTGAACCGTGTCAAACTACCATGATATTTTTATTTAGTATTGTTTGGCATTTCAGCAACGTTTACAAATTGTTCAGCTTGATTATGAAAACTCACGTTCTTCAAAGAATGTGATTCGTGCGTTTAGCTTTGTTTATGGTCAATTTAATCGGCTCACTGAGGTGCTTACAATTCGCAAGACCGTCACCCATCTTGACACCCAGCATTCATTAATGTATAATATTCCAGCTAATAGACCACATCCAGCACGCTGTGAAAATAATATAACAGCCGTAGCTGAGAGTGTACACGAAGACCGGCGATAGTCGCAGCAACTCGGACACTTAAATTAAAAGCATACAAAATACAACAAATTTTGCAAAATCTGAAGCGCCTCAACCTTTCAAGAATATCCGACAATTTCGAGCCAAATTTTTTAGCGATGAGACCCATTTCTGTCCCAATGGATATGTAAACAATCCAAATTGCCGCATTTGCAACGAAGTGAAATCTAAAGAGTTTCAAGAGCTACCATTTCGACCAGAAAAACAACGGTTTGGTGTGGTTTATGGGCAGGGGAAATCAGCGGTCCATATTTCTTCAAAAAATTATGCCTTGGAGATCGTTACCACGTCTTGATAATCCACTATTTGATGCCTAAAATTGAAGCCGTGATCTTGGCGACAATTGGTTTCAACAAGATGACGCCACTTCCCACACATCGCATCAAGCATTTGATGTAGGGAGAGAACACTTAGGTGAGCAGATAAATTCACATTTTTGTCCGGATTGGATTGTGTAATATCACACAGTTAGACTTTTTTTCTGTGAGGATATGCAAAGTCTAAAGTCTATGCGAACAATTCCGCTTCAGCCCTTAGACCAACACATCACGCGTGCATTCACCAGTTACCAGTCAAAAATGGATGTACCAACTGAGCCGTAGCTTTCTTTCGAACAATAATAAACATTCTCCAATAAATTTGAAGTTTCTTTGGATTCTCTTCGATGGATCACCTTTTACTTGTCTTTTAATTATTATCCTCTTTTAATATATATTACTAATATGGGAATTTAATAATTCTTTATTGGGTCTCATTTACCGAAAGTTCACTAAGAGTTAAGAATAAATATTGTGTGTGAATTCTATGGCATCAAGCCAACAGGGTTTGCGGTAAGTACTAAAAGATTTTATAAATTTTTGGCACCAGAGTACACAGAGTAATCGTTTTTTAAGATAAGCTCCATATGCGCGGAAACTATCGTATGCGGTTTTTGGAACCTTGAAAATATTTAGTCTAACTTCAGTCATATGTGCAAGAAATGTCCCTGACTTCTAGGACACTACATATGCGAAATTTGATTCTGGGACTGCATTTAAGTATTGTAACAAGCGATGGAATCAAGTGGCATTGCATATAATCACACGGGAAGTAGGAATGATTGAAGCCAAGATGTTAAGTTTATATTATGTACCTACTAAGGTTGAAATTATTCGAGGCATTGCCGAGATAAGAAATTTCGCCTGAAAATAGCTGTTCAATTTTACGCCCGGAAGGAAATGTTCTGGATACCATATGAATTAATGTGAGAATGACGACATAATCGATATAAACATGTCCGTCTATCGGTATACGAGGTGTGTTCAAAAAGTATCGCGAATTTCGTGTTTTTTCAAAAATTATTTATTTATTCATGAATATTTATTTTGTTCCCTTTAAAGTAATCTCCATGAGATATTATACACTTGTGCCAACGGTTTTTTCAATCTTCGAAGCACTTCAAAAAACCATTTTTTTTTTATCTTCTTTAGCTCCTCCTTCGATGCCGTCTTTATCTCGTCAAGAGAAGCGTAACGTCGTCCTTTCACGGGCCTCTTCAGTTTAGGGAACAAGAAAAAGTCACAGGTGGCTAGATCTGGGGAATACGGTGGCTACGGCATCATTAGTGTGTTGTTTTTGGCCAAAAAGTCGCGCACAAGCAACGATTTGTGTGAGCAGGGGCGTTATCGTGGTGCAAAAGCCAATTTTTGTTCTTCCACAAATCCGGGCGGATTGCTTAGCGCAAATTGCGCATAACTTGCAGGTAATATTCCTTATTTACCGTTTTTCCCTGTGGCAAGAACTCATGATGCACCACGCCCCTGCAATCGAAGAAAACTGTCAGTTACGATTCGTTATACTTTTGGAACCCACCTCGTATACGCAAACAATTCTCTCAAATTCTGTTAAATTTTTCACAAATACTCAAGACCCCCGATATCGGAACCTTATAGCAAATATATGTACATATTGATCAATCAAAATCAAGATAAAAATATTTGTATAGCCCTTTATGCTATAAACAATGCACCTGTGTAGACAATATTTAAGAGTTTTTACATATTTGCTTACTTGAATTATAATAATAAAAGTTAATTAACTTTATAAATATAAAAACTCAGCGAAATTCCTTAATTGAATAAATGCACTCCTTAAATACCAAAAGCCGCAACACAAAAACGGCGAGAAGCGAAAATATTGAATTTCCAGCTATTAAGAAATTAAGTCAGCGAACGGCAAACGAACAATGAAGCCACTTTCATTAACTATGTTAATTGTGGAACAATACTAAAGTGTATTTACACAATGAATCGAAGGTTTACACAACATTACACAGCCACGCATACACGCGCGAAAAAGGGCCAATAATAGCACACACAGGGTTGCATTTATTTTAATAAGTATATTGATTGTTTACAGTAGTCATTAAAATGACAATGCCACATTGTTGTTGACACATTGCAACGCGCAAATAGCGGCAGCAATAAACTTTTGTGCAAAGCAACAACAACGCAGTGTAAGCATATTTAAGCAATGTTAATTACCAATTATCGGTGATAACAAACCAAGCCGAAAGGACAGAGTAATGAAGGTGAATGCACAGAAAAAATAAGACTTTTCGGGAAAACACATGCGAATTGGGGATATGCGTTCAAAGAAATGTATTAAAAGATTTTATAGCGAAAAATCGGGTGAGGCTGTGCTGGGGCACACGGCCGTTGGTTTTAACGTGAAACGTCTATGATAGCGAATCGCTTTTAAAGTAAAAGATTGAAATGAAAACAAGATTGACGCTGTTTTAAGTATTTTAATAAATAATCTATAGCAAACTTCGTGAATATATCTTATTAAATGTGAAAGTTTTCCATACAAGAACTTGATTCCGAACGTTCGGTTTGTATGGCAGCTATATGCTATAGTAAGCCGATCTGAAAAATTTCTTCGAAGATTTCTTTGTTGCCTCAGAAAATAATCTATACCAAATTTCGTGAATATATCTTGTCAAATGCAGAAGTTTTCCATACAAGAATTTTCTTCCGATCGTTCAGTTTGTATGGCAGCTATATGTTGTAGTTAACTGATCTGAACAATTTCTTCGGAGATTACATCGTTGTCTTAGAAAATAATCTGTACCAAATTACGTGAATATAACTTGTCAAATGTGAAAGTTTTCGATACAAGAACTTGATTCCGAACGTTCAGTTTATATGGCAGCTATATGTCATAGTGGTCCGATATTAGCAGTTCCGACAAATGAGCAGCTTCTTGAAGAGAAAATGGCGTTTGCAAAATTTCAAAACGATATCTTAAAAACTGAGGGACTAGTTCGTACATATATATACAGACGGACAAAGGACAGACAGACAGGCGGACATAGCTAAATCCACTCAGCTCAACATACTGATAATTTATATATATACTTTATAGGATCTCCGACGCTTCTTTCTGGGTGCAAAAACTTCGTGACAAACTTACTATACGCTGTTCAAAGCATAAAAATAATAATAAAGCTTCATAGTCAGCCATTCGCTTGTCCACGGCACAATAAAAACAGTTCTGTATTCAAACTTAACACAGGAACATATATATCTGCATGGCATAGCTGCATACTCACACACTTAAAATTAAATATAAAACCTTAGCCAGTTTCGCATTTACTGACTCACTGTACTGGTAGCCGCTTAAAAATGCATCAACTTCACACACATGCCATTCATAAAAAGCCAAAATTTTTGCATATGTTTGTGGAGTCGTATAAACTCAACAATGCCAACAGAAATCGCAGACAAAGGTTAGTGCGAACGTGAAACCAGCATTATGCATATAAATCAAATTTTATGTGCGCATTTAAAGAATTAAGCGATAAATAAACAAACGTGCATATTAATAATCATAAAAGATATTATTAAGTGTGCCGTATAGATAATGACGCCTGCGGGTAGGCTATGAAAATTAATGTGCTGCATGCGGCTTATACAGCAAGGTAATGCTTGCGCTGAAGGCCATATTGTGCATTTTAATTGTGCTATTTTTGGACTTGACCCATTTCTCCGCACACTATTATTGCATATTATTTATGACAGTGGCGTGAAATTCGAAGCAGCAAACACATAATGGCGTATGAATTCTAACGGAGGCACAGTGCTTTAACTTTTCTTTTATTTGGTATTTGTGTGTATTATTAACTTATGGTAAAGGTAAATTTTGGGAAAAAGATGTTCTTTGGAAAGGCCTAAGGGTAACGTAATGAGTAAATAAGTAAATATGTTTCTGAGTACTAATTTAACATAAATTTATAGCCTCAAAATATTTTGCTCAATCGCAATTATAATCAACGAGAGAAATAGTTAGTAACTGGTACCACTTTGAGCAAGATTTTCATCACAATTTGGTAGCTCTGATAAGTTGACTCCTTCAGATCAAACTCTAGCTGTGGATTCTTATACTTTTGTTAATTATATAGAATACAATTCCCTTCAATGAAATATTCGATTAGTTACTTCCATTAAGTTGGCAACGAATTTCAAATTATATCTTCCTAAAAAAAAGTAGAAGCAAATGAAGAAGAGATACAAAAAGTAACCAAAAGTTGCAATCAGAATTCAAAGTGAAAAGTTCTATGATTCTAAGTAAATAGTTTTTCAGATAATAATATTTTAATATGGTTATTTGGTGACTTGATAGTGTGGTGAACCATTCAAAAGTACGCATACACTTTGTTAATACAAGGTGTGTTCCAAAGTAAACAGGACTTAAAAAAATACAGAACAAACGGCTTTTTATGCAAAATCAATTTATTTTATTCAAAATTGTCTTCTTCTGCTTCAATACAGCTTTTTCGTCGGTCCAAAAGCATGTCGAACGACTGTTTTAGCTCGTTGGCCGGTATGGCCGCCAGTGTGCCGGTGCAAGTCTTTTTTGAATGGCCTCTACGTCTGCATGATGCTTTCCTTTCATGAGCAAATGCATTTTTCCGAAAAAGAAGAAGTCGCGCGGTGCCAAATCAGGTGAATACGGCGAGTGGTTAATGGTTACAATGATTTTTGGTCAAATAATCGTCCTTCGAATGTTGGACTCTGAGCAATTTTTGGTCGTCAGTCAATTCGTGCGAAAGGAAACGTGCCCACACCTTTCGAAAGCCCAAATGTTCGGTCAAAAAGCAATAAATCGATGTTTTGGAGATGTTTAATTCCATTTCCATGAATTTCAATGATGATTAATCATTAAATTATTTAATTTTTTAGATAATTGAGCAGCCTGCTTATATTATTTATATTATAAAATTCAATCATTATACACAATATATGAAGTCAAGCTAATCAAATGTCTTATGAATTATTAAGAAAATCACATTCAATTATAATATCATTAGCTGAGCTGAGCATTCCCTGCAATTGCTTTTTTCTGAAATCTTGAATGAACATTTTTAATAAAATTTAAAAAGCCAAATTGAAATCAAAGTCACGCTTCAAACAACATTAATTTAATTAACAATGCTTAGCGACAATGACAGCACAAACAAATAAAATCTAAGCCAACAGCAGCTGCTACCACAACAACGCCATACAAGCGGGTATAAGCCACGTGTAATCATCCTCTTTACATTACTCAACAACTCCCACTGAGGCTTTATATTATATATTCCCACACACACATACACACACACCTGTGAGCAGTCAGCTGCGGCGCCGAAATTAAGCATCAGCGCTGACACACTCTCGACAAGTCTGTCCAACGGACAGCTAGGAAAAACTTTGTGAACTCATGCAGTCAGCCAGTTGAAGTGGCGTTCCAGTCATCTGAAAAGATGTGTGTGCTTTTGGCTCAAGTGTATATTTTGAATGATGTGACACCTTCGTGCTGATGCTGCATATGAAAGATGACAGCGACTTTAAGAACAGCGCTATTTTGTCACTGCTGGTCGTCGTAGGGGCGGATATGTGGAAATTGTTCGTCGTAGAATATTTATCCACTTGACGTTGTCATTGTTAGCAGCTTGAACGAGACAGTGACACGCCCATGCAAAGATTTGCTTCGAAGTGTGCAGAAAAAAACGAAAAGTGAGTGAGTTTAACCCAAATGGAAATGTGCATATATGAGAAGAAGCATTGTATGGGCACATAACCCCAAAAGGTAGTGGAAAACATGTGAGGATGAGCTAACTTCAGTTGAAGTCGAATATTTTTTACTCGCGTAATTTTAGAGTATTAAATCCAAAGCAACACTTCATATTCAAATATATTATGAAACAAAAAAAATTTAAGGTTATCTTAAAGAAGAGGGTTTGTCATTATATGTGACCTGGTCTACGAAAAAGAGGCTTAGCTGTCAAAAAATCAACTTTTTTTTTTTTTTGACAACTTTTTTTTTTTTTTGACACCTAAGCCCCCTTTTCGTACGTCACATATTTTGAAAATGATGTTGGCTAACCAATAGCCGCGGCTGACTGAAATAAATTACGGGTAAATTTTCTACCATTTTTGCAACAATTGGGATCGTATGAAAGCAAAAACGCACCTAATATTCTCTTACAATGCGTCAATCGTTTTGGGTTTACATATTTGCGTAGACAGGCAACTACACATAACCTCACAAATCCAAAAAAATCGCATGATGTTCAGGAACACAAAGCAAGATAATGCAATAAATTGATTATTTCATTGGCTGTTCGAACCAAAGGTCGTCTAAAACAACATAACTCAATGCAGGCTCCAACAAATCATGAATGGTTGCTCCATAGCATTGTCCTGTAAAACTTTGGCCATCGATGGACTATATAACTGCCTCCGCCCATATGTATAGACAGTAAACAGCGACTCTTTAAGAATGTAACGGCGTCTAAACAATGGTTTGTGGGTTATCGATTATTTTAGTTATATATCTTTTACAATTTGAAAAAGTTGTTGCGAAGTGAGTATGTTCTTCATGGCAAACCAAACTGAGCGTAGATCGATTAACATCCAACTCTGAAAAAAGTATTTCTTCGCTGAAAACCGCACATATAAAAGCAGCCATTAAAACACAGTGCCTATTATATAATAGTGATCTTATTATGAGTATACAGACAGTTTAAGCTATAAAACCTTGAAGTGGATTTAAAATAAGCCTACAAACGCTACAAGAGCGCAGAAATTGTAAAAACTTCAATAACCTGTGCATGCTGAGAGCTTTTGAGCGCAAACACGCATTTTTCGATTATATATTTCCTTTCCTTTAGTATACTTGTTCAGCCGCCGAAAACAACCGCTATGTAAAAGAGTCAAGCATGCGGCATGTGGCGCGTGTTTGCACGCACCGTCACAAAGAAAAGATGGTGGCAGTGAAAATGCAAAACAGTTAAAGAAGGAAGATAAGAGTTGAAGAAGCCAGGTAGCAAAGAGAAAGCACCAAAGAGACACCGTTATTTGCAAAATACCAGCATTGTTATTGCTGGTATCCATGCCTTATTTTCTTTAGCTGTTTTTATTATTGTTGTTGTACGATTTGCAGTTATTTTATTTAAATTTTTTCGAATTTTTTTGCTCTCAGCATTTCGTATTTTCCTGCCTGACCTTGTCACATGTATTTTTATTTTTGTATGTATTGCTTTAAACCTTACTTCATGTACTTCCTCATCGTCTTGTAAGCCGCTTTAGTGTACAGTTGCTTGCCACTCTGCCACTCTCGCGTGCCATAAGAAATCACATCGCACATTTGCATATTGATGAAGCAATGGATGCCATTGAAGGGCTTAAAGCACAGCGCTCAATACAATATTTCCAGCGCTTTTATTTACTTATCTTTGCTTCTTTTCACCTTGCGCAGAATAGAAAATTTTTGCATTGCCTGATTTCATTGAAATTCCTTTCGACTACATTCTTGCAACGAGAGAAATCATTGGCACGCTGCTTGGCTATTTGCGAAATTATGTGAGTATTATGTTTACAGAGTGATTTCAAAGCAATTATGTTAATCTGATTGTGCGCTAATGACAAATACTTACATACACAATCTGCATCAAGCATTTCAGAGAAAGGCAGTTGAGTTGTAATATCAACTGTAGTTGAAAAGAAATCTAAAATCATATCTGAGAAAATAGAAAGTTAAGTGTTTATTATCAAAATATTATTCATAAAAGAAAAACATAATCACAAAAGTCAACACATAAAACTAAGAAGATATTACTTCATATACATTATTGATTTCTTTATTTTTTTAGAAAGATTGATTGGAACATTGAAAACAGAAAGAAAAAAACTACACTTTTTGCACTAAGAAGATATTAAACTACACTAAAATTTAATTTTTTTCAGCACTTAAGCTCGTAATTACTTATATGTAACTTATCAAAACTTTATTACAAGAATCAGATACTCGAAGGTAGTTTAGATGCTTATAAGGTTGCCCAGTAGGGTTAGCGATAAACTAACTTAAGAAACTTTAAATATATGAATTATTGAACTTAAGAAAAAGGCTCATATAAGATTGACCTGTTTTGGTCTACAAGAATAGGCGATGAAGAAAATTTTCGTTATAAATGATTTAAGTGTAGTGTTGCGAGTATTCATAAGGAAAGCTTTGCATGCTAACCGACACTTTTCAAAATTACTGCTATAGTAATCCGATCTGAGCAATTTTTTGGGAGATTATATTATTACCTGAAACGGTAATCCAAATTTCGTGAAGATACTACTTCAAATGCGAAAGTTTTCCTTATAAGCCTTGATTCCGATCGTTTGGTTTGTATGGCAGCTATACTGTTCATTTATATATGTAAATATATACTTTATGGGGTCTCCTTCGTGACAAACTTAATAATACGCTATTCAGGGTATATATACAGCGTTTGTAAATTCATTAAGTTAGTTTTCGAATCACTTTGTTGTGTAGTTAAGCAGTTTTTGGAAAAATATTCCTTGCTACTAGCATGATCAAGAAGAACAAGGCTAAAAAAACTACTTAACTCATAAACTAACGAAAATATTAAAAAGGTTTTTGTTAGACATTTTCAACTCGTCACGGTATTACGACATTATTATAGATACAATTTGTTTTTTTTTTTTGTTTTTGTTTAAGTTGCCAGTTTTTTGAGAAACTGCTAATTTTTTTTTTTCAATTTTTAATCATTTTTCCTGCACTCTTGCAGCGTCTTTGTGGGTTTGAAACTCAGCTAAAATGTGGCAAATACATTTCTGACAGCGATTACTATAAAATATACTTGTAAAAACATCTAGAACTATTACAGACATAAGAAAAAAGCTAATTATAACACTCAAAAGTGTCTAGGTTGCAATTATAATGCAAAGAATTTCATTCATCGAGAGAGAATCTGAACCTTATATTTGCCGAAGTTACATAAATATGTATTATTCGTTTTTTTGTGCATTCTATATATAGTCATATTATTGTATTATTATATTAATCATTGCTTCAAAATATTTAGAATAATTTTCAACAATGTTTGTTCAGTTTATTAGTTCAACAACAATTAAGCAAAGCAATCGACCAGTCAACGCTGACAAATAACAAAATATTTATTTTCCGTCATTTGAATTCATGTGGTTAACAGTAAAACTATTATGCAGAAAAAGTAAATATAAATTCTGCTTTTTTAATAACAACAAGAAAAAATGTTAACTTGCACCGAAGCTAAATATCCTTCACAGGTGCATTTCTATTAGTAACTATGTGCTCAGTTTGTATGGAATATATATGATATAGTAATCCGAACTGAACGATTTCTTCGGAGAATACATTGTTGCCTTAGAAAATAATATATACCAAATTTCGTGAATATATCTTGTCAAATATGGAAGTTGTCCATACAAGAACTTGATTCCGATCGTTCAGTTTGTATGGCAGCTATATGTTATAGTGGTCCGATATCGACCGTTCCGACAAATGAGCAGCTTCTTGAAGAGAAAATGACGTTTGCAAAATTTCAAAACGATATCTTAAAAACTGAGGGACTAGTTCGTATATATACAGACAGACAGACGGACAGACAGCCGGACATGGCTAAATCGACTCAGCTCGACATACTGATCACTTATATATATACTTTATAGGGTCTCCGACGGTTTCTGCTGTGTATTACAAACTACGTAACAAACTTAATATACCCTGTTCAGGGTATAAAAATTGTACAAAATATTGCAGTAAATACATAACCATAAAGAAAAGTGAAAAGCTTGAAATTTTTATGTAAAATGCATTAATTTATATAGCATAACAAACATATGCTAATTTGTGTAATGAAAAGAAGCACAGAGCTGTCAGCTGAAAAATGTAAATTTTCTAAAAAAGAAAAGCTACAATGGCTGTATGAAAGTTGTAAACTCTCCACAAAAACTACAAAGGCTATGTGTTGAAAGTGCGAAAAAAATCATAGCACAAAAAACTGCAATAAAATTTGTTCATGCACCAAAAAAGACTAATAATAATATTTGCATTTTATTGCAAATTTTTTGTGTTCTTTTAATTTATTTTGCACGCTGGCTAGTTAGTTGGAAAATATTGCTTTCAGCACACAAACTGCATAAACATGCGTTCAATTTATTCAATGCATTCAAACACATAGTTTTTAATGCAGCTGAATGCAACTAAACTTCAACTGCAGGCTCGAATTCAATATGAATGCCAAATTACTCGGAAAGCTATTAGTTGAACTAGCAAAAAGTTGTTGATGCATGTGTGATGCATGCTGGCTATTTGCAAGCGATCATAAAGGGGTCGGAAGTTTTGTGGTAGTGACATTGACATTTCTAAGCAATATAATTTGAGAAATATGTAGGTGTGCTAATATCAGCAAAATATTGTAATTTTTTGTTCATAATTTTAAAATTCTTAATTTATTACCTATTTCGTCCCCCTCAAAGTAATCTCCATTTGCCTCTTTTTAACTCTTTTCCACATGGATTTTCCAAGTCAGTTTGTTGTCCAAAATTATTAACAGCGGCTTGGTATGATCCTTAGTAGTTAACGCCACGCATTTGAACATCAAAGATTTCCATGACGGGGTCTTCTACCTCCTTGTAAAGAGTACAACACTCGTCTTTCCGGCATTTACCTCCACATTAGCTGATATTGCTCATTGGTGCATGACTTTTCATCACATTACTAATTGTGTCAAAAAACTGGCCTCTCACTAGTATAATTATGTGATTATTTGAAAATTATTCTACAACTCATATATCCCCTTGAACAGCTATACAGCGATTTCAGCGCGTTTTCCATGCTTCGTAACATTTCTGTAGGTATGGCAATTAAGTAATGAGACTGATTCCATAAAAACCGTATATTTGAAAATTATTCCACAACTCATACATCCCCTTGAGCAGCTGTACAGCGATTCCAGCGCGTTTTCCATGCTTCGTGACATTTCTGCAACGCTTCGACTGGGATGTACGCGAGCACCCTCGTCACGGCCGCCTGGATGTCTAACCGACTCAAAATGGGTTTCTTTTACCACCGATTTTGTTTTAGGAAACAAAAAAAAATAATCACAAGGTGACATGGCGGGCGAATATGGCGGCTGTTGCAGCACAGCGATCTCTTTAGAGGCCAAATACTGACACACGCTGAGGGCGGTGTGGCACGGCGCGTTGTCGTGATGAAGGATCCAGTTACGAACGATGTCTGGGCGCACCCTGTTACATAGAGTGATTGAACAAAGATCCAAGACTTTAAGCTACAAATAGTTTTTATTAAAAGCAATCACAATTTAAAAAAAAAAAAATTTTTTTTTACCAAATCTTGTATTTTGTTTCAATAATGCTTATGGACTAATATAGGGAAGCGTTTGAAAATGATAAACAAAGAAATATTACTATAAACGTATTTGCCAAATTGTTATATAACTTTTTTCTATAGGACTGTTGGTTTACTGTAATATCGGCGTTAGATCATAAATTATTTTTTTTTAATGTTTGTTACCCTATCTTTCTTTTCCCATGGGTCTTATTCAGTTATTGATTTGTTTTTCTTTTAAAAAATCACATACAGTGATCTACTAACAAGCGAAATATTTCATAAAACAAATAAATAAAAATACTTGAATACAACGCAAAAGAAATACTCAACAGCAAAGAAATTATTGAATTCCAAATGTGCAAAAGTTAAAAGCAAATAAATTAAAATCCATAAAGTCTAAAGCATTTTTGTTTATCGAGAGCTATACTTTAGCACTAAAGAAGTAACAAAAAACTGCGAAAACTTTTTAATTTTAAATTTCCAGTGCACTGGATAGTTTCCAGTGCTTTTCATTAGTTTTTTCGCTGGCCATTACTTTTTCACTTTGCAACTTGGACATACAATGCAACAATTCAAAGTGATTGAAGCGTGAATTATGCAGTCAATCATGGCGGCATGCAGTGAGGCAGGCATTCAATACAGCAAAGGATTTTCTCTGCTTTTTTTCAGTTTTCTTTTTTTCAAATATTGCAACAAATAAATTCTACTTTTATTTTATTACGCAAAGTTTTACTTCGTTTTATATTATTCAATACATAATTATTTTATAGAATTTTCATTAGTGCTAACGATTTTCTCGGCGACTTGTTGCTCGCATACTTTTAGCTTGGTCGTTCATTAGAAATTCATTGCAAGTGGCTTCAGTCGAAAATCTCATATTTTGTTATAGTTTGTTAACAACTTTTCTGCGTAAGCTCGCAACTGGAAAAATATTTTAATGAGAATTGTTATGAGCAACATAAAAAACTCTATCAGCAGCCCCTTTTTCGCATAGACATTGTGTTTTTCAAAAGCAAAAAGTATAAATGAGTGAAAAAGCAAAGAAAAAAATTATTTTTCGTGTTTTTTTTTTTTATCTATTATACGCAAGCCTCATTTCGGTTGAAATATCATGCGCACATTTCACAAACATAATAGCTTCTATGTAAAATACTTGGGATAAAATTTTACCTATAAGAGCATATTCGTGCACTGTTTCCGCTAAATACAATAAAATATTGCTTTCCAGGATATAGATATAGTATTCACCGCAAAACACCTTTTTTGAGAAAAGCTCCCGGAGATCAGCTGTAGTTCCTTTTCAGATAAATATTTTTACCAAAACTAAGTCTTAAAATGCAGTTATAATATACCTTAGTATGCTTTAAAAATTTTTGGATCAATAAATTCAAAATTTTTGTCAAAAAAAAAAAAAAAATCTGGAAAATTCGCTTTTTTCGGCTTTCTAACTGTATATAACCACACAAGCTATTCAGTCAAAGAAACGGTTTCTTTGGAGAGATTATTCACAGTTCTAAGAAGACGCCTCTGATAAAGCCTCAGTTGAGTTATGGTCCTCCAATTATCAACGTTAGTTTTGGTTTTTCGTCATAACCTTGAAATACTATCTCACCTTTCAACTGCATTAACCCCCCGTCCAAAGCCTATTACGCAAAGCCGCCATAACCATCCAGCACCGTTAAAAACCAAAGTATCCCCAGAGTGTATTTACACAGATACTTGTTTCGATTTCTTCTTACAAAAAGTCAACCTGACACATGTTTTTTATGCGAAAGAAACCCTTTCATCCAACTGCTAAAGCTGGAAAATGTTAACAAATATTAAATGGTCAAATATTTAGTGATCTCAATCATTTCTTCGTTAGATGCAAGAACAGCTAGTTCCGTAAAAAGAACTACTACTGTAGAATTTGATTGGGATTAGAGGACAAGGCACAAATCGCGAAATATATATTAGGGCTCCTAAGATCAAATATTTGTTAAAAAGCTTAAATATACTGTCAAAATATACCTTAAATATGCTATTTCAAGTTTTAGCTTGTTATAGGACATATGGTAGTAGTGGTTGCAATGGAGATCTTCTTACGAAAACTCAATGGGAGAACGTAGCCATCAATAGTGACCAATATCGCACCATGGTAAGCGACTATTAGATACCTGAAATTGATTATCATGCTCTCTGCATAACAACGATGTGATAACGCAGAACTTTAGGTGATCTTGAATTAGTTGATGATAATCAGCACACTGTTTTATTTTTTTCTAATATTTTCTTCTACATACCCCGACGACCTACTCATATGCTGCGTTCTGCTTAAAACTTCAATCCGTTAGAGTGCTGTCGTCAATAAAGGCTTGTTTTTTACTATCTGTGAAGCAATTTATTACCTTATTGCCCATCAAATACAATCCTCAATTAATTTGCTCGTTGTATTTCAAAATTATTGAGTTTCGCGCTGCCAGAAATGTCGTTGGTTTAGCTTTTAAAATAAATAAAAACAAAAACAGACGAAATTTTCAATAACTTCTGAGAGTTTTTTTGTTTGAAGACTCTTTATTTATATATTTTTTACGGATTGTGAATATTAGTAAAAATTGTGTGCAAAAAATCTTTACCTGAATTCAATGATATGGAAAGCATAATGTGCTCACTATTATATCTACTCACAGCTTCAGCAAGCAAATAACGGTACATTTATCGCAGTTATAATTGTATCTTTCAAAATTCTATGAATAAAAGTTAAAGAGCAATTTGTCGCCATTAATTATCCAATTAAAACCACAAATATGTTTTCAAATCGCGCGTGTTTTACAAAGCAAAAAGACACACAGACCTCGAAATATGTTTTCTTAAAAGCTATTTGTCAAATTATGTGTACCAACTGTAATACAACAGGTAATTTACATATTTGAATTTATAATTTCAAATACAACAACTACTTCAACGCACACAACAGAGGAACAAACAAGTTGTAAGTAATAACACTTCCAACACCGACTGTGTGGGAGCATAATGCTAGAAAAAGTAATATGCGTGAGTGTGGGGATTTTAGTGTAAGCGCACGCTTGTAATAGTATGTGTAAATGACTAAAGTTATGTATTTTGCTTATACATACCAGAATCTCATTATACAAATTGGCAGACAGCAACACAAATACACATACACATGTGAGTAGTGCCTTCATTATTATTATCACACACTCATCTCGAATTTCTCAATTTTCACTTGTGTTGATTTGAAATTGCAAATTTTCCCCTTCCCTATTGTTTGTCAGCTCTGAGGTAATAATTTTGCTATTTTCTCAAACCCTTCGGTACACACACTCCATACGTATTTACACCTCTCACCACATCTATCATTTTATAGCTTTGTTTTCGCTGCCTAAATAATCAACTTTCGTATGTCAACTGCAAAATGTGTTAAATTTTGTGTTCTATGACTTACAGCAGCTCAAATATCCCGCGGCGAAATCTAACTTATGAAACTACAAATACACAAAAATGGCTCATGTGTGTGCCTAAATGTGTGTATTGTATGAAATATTAAGCAATTTGTCTCGAATATGTATATGCGCTGCTCTGATATGCTGTGCTATGTCATGTGCATATATATATATATATATATATATATATGTATATGTGTGTTTTACTATTTATTCACGTATGCTGTGCGCGTGTGAAATATGTCAGTCGAAGTTTAATAGGTCATGGTCATATGCCACCACATTTCCGTAGACATTGTAAACTTTCTACTTTCTATTTGCCTTATTCTAAACAAAAAAACTTTCCATTCCGTAGGCGCCAGCCTATGAGGCAAGGGAAATTGCTTGAGAAATTGTTGTGTGAACAATTTGTTTGTAAATTTAAATGTATTTACAAATGTTTGTGAGCAGCAACCTACGAATGTTACCCGGTTACGGCATTGTTTTGTGCCAAGTTTTGTTGGGTAAGTAAAACAAAGCGATTTTTTTGCTTTGCGAAGAACCTTTCATCTAAATAAAGATTAATGTTTGTTGTTTTGTCCCTCCCAAAAGGGCCGTCATATCGCCCGTTACCTTTCGAAAATTTAGGCGAAGAATAGATTAATGAAAAATACCGGTAGATGGCGCAAGAATCAAGTTGCGAGGGTTATCCTGTCTTAGGCTCAAGGCTGACATTGTCATTGGCATTAAGGGGGGTATTCTACTCTAGAATTTTGAAAAATTCGATTTTTTTTCATATATTTAAAGTTTAGACATTCAAAAATATGACCTTGGAAGGATTTTTCAAAATTCGACTTATTTTCGGAGATACAGCCAATTTTTTGAGGTGGCGTCTATGTTCACTAGTATTTTCTCCTAAAGTTTAAACGCGTTTTTCTCGAAACTACTTTTTTCCACAGAGTACCGGCATTACTTCAAGTTCTATACAACCGATTTACTTAAAATTTTGTGCCTTCTTTATATAATCCTTTATCGTGCCTACCAGCATCGTGTTTTTTTTTTAATGTCTGTTTTTGTTTTTAATATTTTAAAAAATTCAGGAATTTCAAGAACTTCAAAAAAAGCGTAAAAAATTATTTTTATTTTCAGGCAGTCGCCATTTTTCAAAACAAAAATCTTTTCGTGTCCCGGACTATAACAGCATCTATACTGATTAAGAACTTCTGTTGATTTTTTTTTTTTTTTCAGACCACCAGGAGAACCAGGATCAATGTCACCAAGATGCGCTATTTTTTTTACACCTGTCTCTCCCCCCCTAATTATTTTAACTTTCAATATTTTTTTGTAAATTTTTTTTTCTGTATTCTTAAGATATCAATAAAAACACTATAAAAAATGGATGGTAAAAATCTTTTTGGTTTTTTTTTTTTTTTTTTTTTTAAATAAAATTCGAAAAACTGCCCAAAATTTGTTTTATAGAGTAGAATACCCATTTAATACTAGTTACAAGATAAACGAGATTATATATGAGTTCGAAGTGATGACTTTCAACAGTGACGTGGAGTCAAGTGCGGGTGCGACGACTGTTTGTTTGATGACAGGAAATATTTCGGTTTGCTCTCGTTCACTACCAGACCAATTCGCTTTGCTTATTTGTCCAACCTGGAAAAGCAGTACCAACGGCGTGCTTGTTATGGCAACTAATATCGATGTCATTGACGTACGCCAACAGTTGTGCACTCTTGTAGATGATTTTACCTTCTTGTTGCCTTGTCTGACACCTCTTTTGATATTGAACGGCTCGGAGTGGTTCCGATCCTGATAAACCTTTTGGGTGGCTTAACGCCAGTGTACACAGCCATATTAGTTTTTCGGGTATACCAAATTCAGACATAATGTCGTAATGGCAGATCGAAAGAAAATTTGAGCGAAATATGGGCATTTATGTTCGCTGCATGCAGCGTAAACTTTGTAATAGAATTTATGGCAACACTATGCACACATAGGTACGAGTATTATTATCCATAAAATGTATATAGTATTAATGAACTATATCAGAACACAAACTCTGCGAACAAATATTTTATAAAAAGCACCTTAAAGTATGTCTTTGCTATCTATGTACATATGTGTGATCATCTGGCGATATATTCTTTCAATGGCATATTATTTTGCTATTCGTACTATTTTATTGATTTTAATGTGCCTTGCTTTCGACTGTTACTGTTGTTATAGTCACCATAATAGTTGGGTAAAAACAAGAGCACAACAATGCAATACCAATACACATATGTGCATATGTGTATACGTGCCGGAAATAGTTCCCCTAACTACATAAAAGAAGCACGAAAGCAGTGCGTAACAGAAACAGACGGTGAGTAAAAAAACATATGTAAATATGTATTACATAACGACATTGTGGCATGTACGAGTAATTGTATGCATATGTGTATACACTTTATATAAATATATTTTCTTGACTCAGCAACAAGTGCATATAAGTACTAAGAAGATATACCCTTACACAGTTTCAAGTTGTAAGTTGCATTATTGAGGCAAACTTGTGGATGCATTGAAGACTTTCAAATAGTCAAAGGGAAAAGTATACGCATAAAAACATACGTGACTGTCTATGCAGGCGAGTTTGTGTATATAATTGTCTGACGAGCACTTGAAAGAAATAGTAAAAGAAAGTGCCTCATATGCACGCTTACACCAACACACTCACATACACATAATAAATGTAAGCATTACAATGAAATACAATCAAATTTACGTAAGCAGCCCTTCTGCGACACGTTATTGCCCGCCATATGCTCTTATTAATAGTCTAGAAATACCGTTGAAGAAGCATATGCGCACAAGAAATGGCTGCCTGCCCTGCAATGACAACATTAACAAATACGCCATGCAATTGGGTTAATTGCACAATGACGTCGTTTGCGTTTTATTTATTTTATTGCATTTTATTTCACTTGTGCGCTCCTTCCACGGTATGCTTGTTGGCAGTGTCCGTTACGGTCGTTAGCCTTTGCATGAGGTCACTCATACGCAGTGGCGTCCAAAGCGAAACATTTGCAATTGCATGTAGCATTGTGGATATTCAATGAAAGTCGTTTTGTAAACAAAAATAGTAAGAAATCAAATTGAAAAGTAAGCTAGCAAATAAAATTTAAAAGAGGTTAGATATTTACATTTATATTTCATATACAAGTATATTGCATAATTTTGAAATAGGGCAATTTGTATGCAAATAAAGGGAGGTCAAAAAAATATTGGATAATATACTTATTATATGCGTTAAGTAACATAAATAATATTATTTTTTTTTTCGTGTGAAGTGAAAGCAGCACCAAGTCGCAAAGATAACCAACACGTTTTGGCAAACCGACGTGCTCGACAATTATGGGGGTATTCTCATGTAATCACTTCGAAAAATCAATTTTTTTTTATATTTTGACAGTAAAACCTATTGAAAACATGTGAAAAATTCAGACCGAAATTCATAGTATTTGATAAGTTGCAGCTCATAGCCGCCGACGTGTCGTAAGGGACTACGACTATCTACCAGGCGCCATGACAAGTCTGCAGCTGCTACGTTTCTAAACGCATTTTTATCGAATCATCATTTTCTGAAACTGTCATGGTCCCAAAAAAAAAGTATTCAACTGAATGCCTTAAAATTTACATATGTACTTCTACTCATTTATAGTTATCGTCCCTACTAGAATTGTTTATTTTCGAAAATATTTTTATATTTTTTTTTAAACAATTTTTAACGAAAAAAACAAGATTTTCGTTACTTTTTTTTTGAAGCTCAACAGTTTTTTTTTTTTGTTTTTTAATGAAATTGATTATGTTTGGTAGGGACAATAGCCGCAGAACTAGTGAATAATAATCCATTAGATTTTTTTATTTCAGACAACATAAACAGCCGCCATCACCATGACCAGTGAACTACTTTTTTTTGTTAGAGACTACTTTGATTTAAAAAAAAAAAAATATTTATATATATATATATATATATTAAAAATGTAAAATACGATAAAAAAAAATTTTTACATTTCAGATAACAAATAAAAATTTATTAAAAAATTAAAATGATTGATTTCTGTTGTCGCATAAAAAAATTTCTAGCATGGCAGGCCATTGAGAGTGTGACTTTAAAAGTGAACGTTTTATAGTCTATTAAACAATAAATCAGAAATTTATGTTAATGACTGCTTGCAGAAACGTCTGTTGGCTTTAATTAAGCTTCCAGTACTCTTTTGACCTGATCTTGCGACATGTCATAACGAAAAAACCACTTGAAAGTGGTACCAAGACAACAGAGTGGTTGTTGTTCCCAAAGAGGTGAACTGTCCGAATTGCCCAGAGCTCAGGCCGATTGAGACTTATTGGCCCATTATTTAGGCAAAACTATTAAAGACGCAACATACAGTGAAAAATGAGAGGCAATTTAGGAATAATTGGTGAAACGTCACTAAAGACTTCAATAAAGATTCTGTGAAAGCGCTTGTGAGGATGTTGAGTATAAATTTTGCGATTATTCGATTATACAAAAATATCCTGAATATTATATTTTGAGTTCGTATAGCTCCATATTCAAACTATAACTTGTATAAATATTTCTAAATTGAATAATAAACATAAGTTATATAACGTTACAAGTTGGACCAATTTTTTTCGTGCACATACTTTATATGCATATTATAAAAAAAACTTTATACCTTTTCACTAACACATTGTTTTCGCTTTCATTACTTCTGTATATCATTTCCTCTCAACTCTTGAAGAAACTATATTTCCTCATGGAAGTTATTAGAAAATTTTATTATTTTTAATGTGCTTGCACTTATTTATACTATATATATACACGTATATATGTATGTATAAGAGTAAATAACCATAAATCATGCAAAATTTTGCCCTTGAGTATATAGAAATTCCAAGAAGATTCAACGTTTTTAAACTAAATATTCTTCAGCGTTGAGGCAAATTCCTTGCTTAATGGGTATGTAAACCAGCGAAGTTGGGACATTTGAGGCGAAACCTGTAAAAATTCAAAAGCTGCAATTTCATCCAGAAAAAAACAAGGTTTGCTATGGTGAGTGAACCGGTGGAATGATTTTTGTAGAAATGATGGCAGATGGAACGTTGTGAACTCGGCTCATTTGGTTTCAACATGTCGCGCCGACTTTCCACACATTGAATAAATCAATGGATGTACTGAAAGAACACTTTGGTGAGCAAATAATTTCACGTTTTGGGCCGTTGGATTGGCAATCAAGATCGTTTGATATCACACCGTTTGACATTTTCCTGTAGGGATATGTTACGTCTATAATCTATTCAGCCCTTGGTGCAAAACAACACGCGTGTCATTCATCACTTACCCGTACAAATGCTCTAAAGAGTCATGGAAAATTGGACTCAACGGATGGACCATCTGCGACGTAGATGCGGCCAACATTTAAAAGAGATAATCTTCAACAAATAAATTCCAAAAAAATTTCTTTCGAATGATAGTAAACATTTCCCATTAAATTATAGGTTGGTGCTTTCTCTCTAAAAATGTTAGGAACCTCGAAATGAATCACCTTTTATATGAAACGTTACATGACGCAGTATTATGCTGATACAATGAAACATTTTACCTTTTATTTATTTTAATTGGCAAGATATTTGCAAATATGTTATTACATCACGTGTATTTTTTTATGTACTATTTCTTAAGTGATTTGCGAGGTCAGTTAGAAATCTAAATGGCCAATTTAACTATTCCATTATATTGATATTTTTCACAACAGAATTTATGAGTCATTCTTGGGGGAAACGATTAATTTAAAATTTTGGATTGTAGTTTTAACAAATATTACCTTACTTACTATACAGGTGAAAAATTAGTAAGTTGAGGGATTAACAAACCACAGTATGTGAACAATTTAAATGAGTAAACATTTTTCTATTTTTTTCATATAAAATGAAATGATTCGCCACATATGCAAATGACCAGCCATAAAGGTAATTAAAATCGTTCAACAGAAAAAACAAAAAAATAAACCGGAAAAGCGACGTTGTGGCATTGACTTAATACATATGCTTATTCTATATGAATTAGCTCTATATATTTATATGCTTAAATGAATAGATATATGGCAGCATAAATACTGAATGCAAGGACAAACACACAATAGAAAAATAAGTAGGGAAGGAATAAGTGCGCACAAGGCTGAACATATTCATGAAATTTGTAAAGATCGGAACTCCAAAACGAAACCTTAAATAATCTCTAGAAAATTTCATTAACTTAAGATGAATTTAAAAAAAATCAATTTAAACGATATAACCTACTCGCGAGAAAACTCCTCCTTGTAGGGTGCCTCTGCTTACATTCCATTGTACCGGCGTACTTCCCCACTCCGCCAAGATAGTTCTGTCGCAGAAAGTTTTCAAAGTAAAATGCTTAGGGTTCGATTCTACTCCTTTAGAGCTCTATTGATATCGAGGAAGGTCCTTACTGCAAACTTATTGTTCCTCATGCTCATCTATAGCCAAGAAACAAAAGTGTGCAAGCCAGTGTCAAGTGAGCTACCTTTGCAATAGGCATGACGCGCCCAGAAAGTCGATCTCTAGGAATACTACTCCTTAAGTATCTCTAACGTCTTCAGTAGGAAACCACAGGAAGTATACCCCAATTTAATTCAGCCAAATGTACGAGAGCGGCACCGTCCATTGCAGTTGCGCCCAGGGAACTTGAAAGGTTTGAATGAGTTGGTCGCTGATCAGATAACGTTAACATGAAATGAAAATATAATACAAAAAGAGCGTACAAAATTTTATTCGAATCGATCAATAAGCTGGTGCGTTTTGCACTAAAATATTATACTCTGTGCAGCATGGCGCATTGGTATAACAAATAATTGGTTTTATTAATATGCTTAATAACTTCAATTAATCGCAAATATTTACGCATTTAAGTGCACTAATAATTGAAAACACTTAATTCTATTATCACATAAGCATAAATAAGGTCATGGGTGCATTTTTTAGTCGCACTCACTATTTTTCGATATTTGGATGAATGTAAAAAATGAATTTACTCATTAAATAAATAAATATGACGACACACGAACACACGCACCACCGCAAGTAAATTAATTAAAAAATTTTATAAATATTTATTTTAATATTAAGGTATTTTTGTGTAGGTTTGCTGGTATTTATACCGTTAATTGAAATTTAACCTTAACACTAATTTAATACCATTGTAATTCAATTAAAATCACTTTACTGCGGCATTGAAACAAACTGACCGCAAATATGCTTTGCGTAAAGGCAGATGAATTTATATAAATATTAAATGCGGTGAGATAAGGATTTATGCATTATTTTAAATGGTATTGGTATGTAGCGTAAATAATTTTGTTTAGGGCAATGCAAGTGTTTGCGTGCTTAGAAGTGGCCACAGAGATCAGAAGGGGCACCCAAGCATTTTACGAAAAAGTTAAGGTCAACAATTGGTTCGCAAGCGGCATATCCAGCTCTCCGTGACATAGTTTTTTCACCAAAATTATGTAAGTTCGGATATTTAGAACAGATTTTAAGCTATAATTTCACAGTTTTGTGCTTCGGAAAACCAATTTCCAAATCATCAATCAATCGTGGTATACTACTGAGTCCAAAAATTAAAGTGTATTTAAACTGCGCGCGTCGAAGGATTTGGAGAACTATTTTTTTGTTTTATTATTTTTTTTTTTAGGTTGGTAGTACTGTTAGTCACATTTATGTCAAATTTCTTGTCAAAATAGTCATTAGTGTTTGAGATATATACGTGTCGTTTTGTGAGCTGCTAAAAGTGAGTTTTTCGTTTTTTGCGATGTCGAAATTTGTTGAGCAAAGAATTTGCATTAAATTTTGTTTACGGAATCAATTTTCTGCTGCGGATACGTTGGAGATGGTGCAGAAAGCCGTTAGTGATGAGGCTATGTCTAAAAAAAAGTGTTTACAAATGATATAGTGAGTTCTAAGCCGGCCGTTAACGTGTCGAAGATGAAGAGCGTCCAGGGAGACCATCAACCTCAACCGACGAAGCTCACGTTCAACAAATCAAAGATTTGGTGTTGAAAAGTCGTCGATTAAGAATTAGAGACCTTGCTGATGAAGTTAGCATATCGAAAGGCTCAGCCAATACCATTTTGAAGGATGTTTTGGCCGTCAAGCGCGTCAAATCTCGACTGGTACCGAAAACATTGAAATTTTTGGAAAAAAGGCATCGCGTTGAAGTGTGTGAAACGATGCTTTCCGACTATCTGGGTGTCATGAAATGCATTATAACTGGCGATGAGACTTGACTCTATGCTTACGACCCCAAAACAACCGATCAATCGAGAGAATATCAAAATGGTTTCATTCAAGTGAACATACCCATATCTAAACTTCAAACAAGTAAACAGATTTGAGCGAGTAATATATATGTATTGCTCTTTTGCAAGGTTTTAAGATAAATCTATTTACCACAAAACAATTTTCTCTCTATATTTTCAGAATTTTGCCACACTTTTTACTTGCTATAAATATATAAACAACAATATTTCAGTAATTGCATTTTTTTGGACTAAATTTATAGTTATTGAAATGAATAGGGTCATTCGTATTTCATCGCCTCAAACACAAAAGCAAATAGCATTTTTTCCATAAGCACCAACAAGTTTGTTAGTTTTTGCTTTAAAATTTTACTCACCTTGTCAAAAACATGAGAAACTCGCATGCTGCCAGTCACGTATGCCCGATTTTGGGCTCACAAAAGAGAAGGGAAAAAATAAATGAAATCTGAAAAAAATGCGGCATTTAGTGAGGCGCGAGCCATAGTTTCTTAGGCAAATATATATGTGAATTGTTGATGTGTGCTGAAAGTGCTGCAAATAAATGAAAGCATTCAAACCAATGGGGAGAGAAAAATCCAACCCAGTTTTGTGATTTTTGTTTTATTTTTTATGTAAATTCGATGCCAAAATCCAAGCACAAAAATAGAAAAAGAAATAAACTCTTTCAAGTTCCCCCAAAACTGCCAAAATAAACTGTCAAAATGGGTTGCATAGAGCACCGGAAATTGACCATATAAAACGAGGCATACTTTTGGGAGCGTATAAATCAGAGGCTTTGCGTTATTCATCATACGCCATGGGGTTCTAATATGCGCGCTTGGGCTTAGCGCTCACAAAAAGTTCAAAAATAAAGCAGAATTTCAGCAGAAAAATCAAAAGCAAGAAGTAGCAATACTGTGTTGATACAGAGGCTTAACAAAAGCACAAATAGGCAGGCAGCATTGACAGGATGTGCAGTTAGGCGCACATGTGAATTTAAATAAGTTGCGTGCTTTAAGAATCGTACACGCATACATGTAGAACGTTCATTGCGTGACACACCACATACAAAATACCATGACACACATTCATATGTAAGAGATTGCCCGTTGCCATATCAAAGTCATTTGTATTACACCTGACAAACGAAAGCGAAGACAATCAACTTCAGATTTCTTGTCACTTTCTTGTTTGCCACTTGCAGCAGTGCGGCGTAGCGTAACTCCTGGTGTACAGCTACGCTATATCAGGTAATGCTTATTGGCAGTGATGCCATGCTGATAGAGTTGAACGCTCTTTTCTTCGTATTGCTCGCAGCAAGAGGAAATGAACGTCAGACACTTTCATACTTCCTGTCAAGTTATTCTGAGAAGAGTTTGAATATTTCATGTAAAATTGGCGAACGTGACTTTGAGAGAATAATAGTAAATGAGTATTAAAGCTATTATAAAAGTTTTTGTTTTTAAAACATATTTGATAATCTACTTAAAATTTAACTATTATATTATTCACAGGTGCGTGTCTTATAGCATAAAAGGTGGGTATAAAAAGTTCTAGATATATCTTGATTTTGATGGGCCAGTTTGATGTGTTGACTTGAGAAATATTCTATGTTAGATTTTGTTAACATAAAAGGTTTTAACAAAAAGTGTTTTTTTTTTGTTTGTATGACATAAAAAATGTGTCAGTACAAGGATTACATTGCGATCGTTCAGTTTGTATAGCAGCTATTTGCTAGACATGTTCGATGTAGGCAGTTCCTGACAAATAAACTTTGAAATGAGCGTTTGAAGAGTTAGGTGAACGAATGGACATGGCTATTCATAACTTTTTGTCTTTCGAAGTTCTATTACAGCGCACACATAATATAAAGTTTAAATTAAAAATCGTTTTTTTCATATTTCGATAAACTTATATTTAAAAATAAAGAAAATTACTAAATTTTAAATCCATAGTTCAGTTAGGTTTTGAGTGAATTATAGCCGCTCAGTGTAATCAGCTCCATCACCTTTAATAGCATTTTTCTCGAAACAACATTTTTAAAAATTTTTTAAATGACCACTCTCAGAAACGTTATCCGATCACTATCACATATTATCTGCATTTGCTACATACAAAGTTCTCCGTACAATAACCTACCAGTTAACAGATTGATCTGAACAAAAATCGATTTTTTGTAGTTCCAAAATGACTTCTGAAAGAGAATATATATTATATATATATTTTTACAGCCTTTTTTAAGTTGAAAATATTAAATATTCAAAATATTAAAGTAATGTCCAACAATTTGGCAGGGCTCAGCTAACTAAACCATTGCTTTTCAGAACACATATCCAATTTCATTAATAAATTTTTCAATTTTAAAGCGAAGGCCAAACTAAGCAATTTATGCGAGTTTCGGTCAACCGTGGCGTATGATGAATATTACACATTATTTGCTTTTGAAACTAGAAAATTTTTATGATAAAAATCATCATTAATTAATATTTAATATTTCATAATTTCAGGAATTTAATTACTAATTTTAGTATTTCTAAGAAATGCAATGGATACTCATGTTGTACGTACCAATGTACTTTCACAGGAATCAATAATTTCATTGATATCGCAAAGAGTTTTTGTTTAAACGAAAAAAAAACTTCTAATATTTAGGTACAACATCGATTTTCTTGTTAAAAACCCCGCTCTTAAGAGGGAATTCTAATCTAGAATTTTGAAAAACTCGATTTTTATTCATATATTTAAAGTTTAGACTTTCAAAAATATTACCTTGGAAGGATTTTTCAAAATTCGACTTATTTTCGGTCACCAAAATTGTCTCCTAAAATTTAAATGCGTTTTTCTCGAAACTACTTTTTTCCACACGGTACCGGCATTATCTCAAGTTTTATACAACCGATTTACTTGAAATTTTGTATGAACTTTTCTATATAATCCTTTATTGTTCCTACCAGCATCGTGTCAAAATTTTGGTTTTTAATATTTTAAAAAAATTCAAGAATTTCAAAAAAAAGGGTAAAAAATTTTTCTAACAAATTTTTTTTCATGTTCCCTGAGGTAGGGACTATAACAGCATCTTTACTGATTAAGAATTTCTTTTGATTTTTTTTTTTTTTTTTGTTTTTTTGTTCAGACCACCAGGAATGTCAGGAGCAATGTCACCAGGATGCGCCATTTTTTTACAGCTTTCTCTCCCCCCTCTAATTATTTTAATTTTTAATATTTTTTTGTAAGATTTTTTCTGTATTCTTAAGTTATTAATAAAAACACAATAAAAAATGTATAGTAAAAATATTTTTTGGTTTTTTTTTTAATAAAATTCAAAAAACTGCCCAAAATTTGATTTCTAGAGTAGAATACCCCCTTAAAGTTACAGCCACTGATTCCGAATTTCGGTAGTAAATTTGATTAGTTTTGACTCGTTGTTGGATTGTATATCTTTCCATGATGAAACGGCAAACCTTACCGAAGAGAAATGTCGAAAGAGCTGGAAAAAATATGTCATGGTTCGCTGTTTCTATTGGTCTTCTTTTGTAGCGTGGCTATTGACAACCCCGTTATTTAAAACAAAAATGTATTAAGTGGCGAACATTGCTCGCTTTCTTAATTTTGTACCTGGTTACTCTTTGAATTTTATATTTCATTAAGGGAGGGACCCTGATTTAGAATCTTCAAAAAATCGATTTTTTTTTCTTGCTTAAATCTCTTTCAAAATAATCTAAGAATTAGTCTTCAAAGCCTTAGATGAAAACTTGAAATATTTTCGAAGAAAGAAGGAAAACAATGATCGTCAACCAGATACACATATGAGCGATATAGCAGAAAGCGAAAACTTTGATGCGCGATTTCTCGGTTTTTCATTTCTACGATTTTTCTTAATTGGCAGGCAGGATAGAAAAAAAAACTAAACGACATATGGAATTGGGGCAAAGTTTATTACATTTGGCATTAAATTTTCTTCCAGTAGAACTAAAAAAAACTAAGATAAGTCAAGTCTGAACATATTTTTAAACAACATAAAGTAAAATTTTTTTAGTCAAAACTATTTTTATTACTGAAAAATCTAAAATTTTACTCTCTTTTTGGAATGTTTTTAGTTCAACTGGAATATAAATTATTTAGAAATATGAATCTCTTTGAATTTTCCGATAGAAATTGCGACCTGCATTCTGCCCGCTGTCCGACAAATGCACATGCGAATTGCATCGGGCAATTGGTTCCCAAAGGCGGAATATCAAAGATTTCGTATCCAAAAGAATTTGTGCATGATGTATAGATATGTAACTATAAACCTTTGAAGTTTTACTTTAATCACTTATTTCATTCCTTCCAAAAACTATCCTCAAAAATTCGATTTTTTGAAGCCTATAGACCAGGCTAGTCCCTTAATTAGATTGTCGACAATTATATAAATACTTAAATTCTATACCTTATTTAAGTAACCGGCTAAATATTTTATAGCTTTTCTTGGTATTAGATTT
The DNA here is from genome assembly GCA_027475135.1 of Bactrocera correcta. Lineage (NCBI taxonomy): Eukaryota > Metazoa > Arthropoda > Insecta > Diptera > Tephritidae > Bactrocera > Bactrocera correcta. Next base: position 100,683,147 of record CM050323.1, on the reverse strand, counting down.
TAATCTTTGCAGTAAGAACTTATATGGCATAACGGTCAATGTATTTTTCCACATCAATCGAATCGCCATTTCCGTTCCAGACTGAAGAAACCCACAACTTTTCCACACAATCTTATACTAACTTACAAACATTTCATTTCCTTACGAAGAGTAGCTAAGAATTTTACAATTCTCTTTTAAAATTTCTCTTTTGATTTTCCTGCAATTTATTTTTACACTTTTTTCCTTTGCATTATTTGTTGCCGCTTGGGCATACAGGGTAGGCGATTTAAAATTGACCCATCTGGCAACGCTGTAACTTTTAACAGCGCTGACAAATCGGCTAATGTCATACCGCGTTAGAAGCGTCATTCGAAGACAATTTATACCATGGAACAGTACACTCCAAAAGAACGCGCTGAAATTGTTCAGCTTTATATTCAAAATAACTTTTCAATTGTGTTAACTCAACGTGCGTTTCGCAAAAAAAATAAAGTGAAAAGTGCTCCAGTTAAGAGCACAATTAAGTCTTTATACGCAAAATTTGTGAACACCGGTAATCTCAGTAATGCCAGTCATGCCAGTCATGCATCCAGACAACGCACAAGACGTTCTGATGAAAATATCGAAGCTGTACGAGCCAGTATTGAGGAGACTCCATCGACATCGAGTTATCGCCGCTCTCAGGAATTAGACATCTCTCGCACCACTCTCCGACGCATAATTCATAAAGATTTGAAGATGTTTCCATATAAAATTCAAATGGCACAAAAACTAAACCCAGCTGATTATCCGCGACGCCTTAATTTTGGCAAACAAACAAATGGGTCAACTTTAAATGGCCTACCCTGTAGTTGTGCCGTCAATGCAATTGTTTTTCCATCAGTTATAGAGTATTTTACATACATATGTATAAATTTTTAATATAGTGTAAGGTTGTATGCTTAGCTAACGGTGATATCTTTCGGAAAATCACGCTAAGGCCATTTGAAAATGTTGTACATTTTTATACTCTGAAGAATGTTCCACCATATACTCTTTGTCAGCCAGTTTGCCAGATATCGCTCTGAAATTTTGCACATATCCCTTTTCAATAAAAAGTTGCTTATTTGTTGGAACCGCCTCTGTTGGACAATTATAACATATACGAACATCGTAGCTGTCATACAAACTGAACAAACAAACTCACGCCCTTTTATGGTAAACTTTTTTAACTGCCAAGATATGTTACGAAATTTTTATACATTATCCCACATAGCATCGCTAAAACTTTCGAAGAAATTGTAGACATAAGACAAATATGAGAGCTACCGCTTAAACCGTTACAACTCAGTAGTACGTGGGCATCTTTACAATGGACAAAAATATCGAACAAAAAATGTGTCTAAAATTTTTTTACTTATAACCAAATTTCGTGTGCGGAACAAAGCCTTTTACGGCAGTCGAAGCATCGTTGAAGACATTTCTCCTTCTGGACGACATGTTACCTTTTCAATTGATGAAAATATCCCGATAAAGCTGAATTTTTTTCAAAGACAATACGTAAACAGGTCTCTTTGGACATTCTTGATTATTGTAATTCCAATCGCACATACATGGAGAGCATTATAATTGCCGCTGAGAAATGGGTTTATGAGTGGGACATGCAAACAAGTCAATAATCAACGAAATGGAGGGGAAAAAACGAGCCGAAACCTAAAAAAATAGCCAAAGCCGCTCAAAAATCGAGCTGATGCTCACTGCCAATTTTTCAAATATTTGTGGTTTGGTGTATTATGAATTTTTTTCCGGAGGAACAAACGATAAAAAATAGTATTAGGCCGTGTTGAGAAGTTTGCGTAAGAACATCCATCTAAATTTGCTGCCCCATGGAACCCGTTTTCAATTGATCGAAGAGATAAAACAAAATTCGCTGAAGAAGCTGAATATTGATGAATAATTAAATATTTTGCGTTTTCTTTACAATTTCCATGAACCTTTTTGTCACAAAGTATAAATTTATAACTTGGCTTTTTTATAATTTTCAGCACTTGACTTCAAAAAACTATAACCAGCTTTGTGAAACATTATAAAAATACCAAATTCAAAACTTTTTCCTACTTGGCACTTTGTTTTGGATACTACCACTTTCTAGCCTTTTTACGTATTTTTCTTTCACAACCCGCTTCTTATACGTCATTGACGGCATTTCAATGAATACGGCGTGCGAAAATCGCCAAACTATTACAAAGAGGAGCGATGCACATGGTCAGGAAGCAGAACGGCGACAATCGGAAATTACAACAATGTGGCCAATAAAATACCGTACTCTTACCATTTCTCGCTGTCAATTGCAAGCACAACAACAAACAGCAATTTTAAGCGTGGGTACACCCATATACATACACATATATATATCCATATATGTATTCATATAGACACATACATATGTTACTGCATATATATATAGAAGAAAAATGGCTAACTTTTATACTTACTGAGCAATCCGCTGTATATATTGACTCATATATGAAACTTCACACATCCGCGCATAAGTCGAAAGTAACCATGCGTTTTTATGTCACGCCTCTACTTGAATATTTTTGTGTCACATGTCCGGCTCATGACCGATACGTGACTGCTGCGGATGATGGTGAGAATATTTCATTTATTTTCCATATCCTTTTTGTACGCTTCGCTGAAATTGTTAAATTGTATGAAACTATTTCGAGGCTTGTTGCATTTGTGTACAATAAAAAAAGTCAAAGAAAAATTATTTATATACTTAAAAGAAAATATCGAAAACGGACAAGTTGGAAAATATTTTTTAGTAATTGTTTGACCGGCCGTCAGAAATCTAAAGTGAGCGTCAGGGAAGGATCTAAACTGGTTGGATGTACTTTCGATGTTTATAAAAAATATGTTCGAGTAAACATTTCTACGTAATTTTGTTGAAAATGAACAAATATTCAGTAAAGTGTAATAAATGGAAGGTTAGTTAGTTCCAAAATCAAATCCAGCGTAGTCCAGCGAAGATAATTCGTTTGCGCCATTTTGTTAAAATATCAAGCATGTCGACCGAAACATATGGTGCAGAGTCAACCAGTGTTGTTAAAATTCTTTTATTAGTTGCAGGCTTATGTAAAGAAGCGATTTTTACCACCTTTTGCATCAGTATCAACAGAGATTCCTCTTACTCAGTACTCGTATAAGGGGAGTTTAAGGGACATAGTTAAATTTTGGCAATATTTTAATGAAATTTGATACAAACTAGAGGCACTGTTTGTGCGAAAATATAATCCGCTATCCCTGTATATGTTTGATTTATACATGGAAAGAAAAACGAGAAGAAAGGCACCAAATCCATATTATCTACACAAATAAAAAAGTTTGAATGTAAGAACTTGATTTCGTTTGGTCTGTCTTGTGAGCTAAAATTTCACATTGATATTTCAAGCACTTATAGACTAGTTACGTGTACATAGATAACCAGAACGATGGACAGATGTACATCGTTAAGTCGGCTTAGCCCATCCCGCTGATTATTTATACATACATACATGTAAAGAGTGATCCATTTCGAGGTTTTAAAAAACAAAAACACAGAGAAACCATAAATTTAATAATCATTCGAAAGAACATTTTATGGCGTTTATTTTTTGAAGATTATCTCCTTCAAATGTTAGCTGCGGGTACTTCTCAAATGGTCCAGATGGCTGAGTCCAATATTCGATGGCTCATTCGAGCATTTGGTTTGGTAACTGGTAAATAACATTTGTAATGTTTACGTCCAAGTTCTGAATCAAAGCGGTATTGGCCGTATAGACTTTAGACTTCAAAACGCGAAATTATCTGCTGACCGCAGTCTTCTTTCATGGCGTCGTCATATTGAAATCAAATGCTGCCGAGATCACGAGCTTCAATTTCAGGCATCAACCAGCATAATTTTCGAAGAAAAAATGACATCTCTAGAATCTCTTCAGGTTGCTTTTATTTACATACCCATTGAGCCAGAAATTATTATCATCGCTGAACAAAATTTGGCTCGAAAACATTGAACCATCTTGGAACTTTTCAGGTGGCTATTGAGCGAAGCAATTTCACTTGGAAAGGTCGAGCAGTTTTAGCTCTTACACAAACTGTATTTTGTACGCTTTCAATTTAGGACCTCGACGTAAAAGGCGCCAAGTCATTCCAGATGTCAGTCTGTGTTGCTGCGAGCGGCGCCGAATCGACTCTCCACGTGTACACTCTCAGCTATATTTTAATCACTGCGTGCTGCACACGGCCAATTTGGTCGAATATTTTACAATAAGGAATGGTGGATATCAATATGGGAGATGGAGTTGCGAATAGTATGCTCAGTAGGTCGATTATGTTGACCATAAAATGAGCGAAGCGCCCGAAACACATTCCTGACAGAGCGTGAATTTTTGTAATAAGGTTAAACAATTTGTAAACATTGTGCAGGCGTAAGCCTTTCCATGAAGAAATGACCTCCAAATAAGGCTATTGAAAAAAGTGCTTATACTTGGATCATTTCTTATATTTTATAGAGTCGGATATGTTTCTTTTTGGTTTTAAAAACTTCGCGGGACACTTTGTCTACCCTTTAGAGAGTATAATAATCGTTGCGTATTCTAAAATGGTAACAAGTCAAAAGTGAACAAGGTTATGGACCGATTTCGGCTCGATTGGTGCCTAGTTTTATCTGCTTTAATCCCGATTGGTATCTAGCTAGACCCGCTGGATTACCATCTTGTCCTCTTCTCAACCTTGTTAATTCTTAACTTGTCTTTGCTTGACCTTTAACTTAAGCTCCTTTGGTACTTTTTTAAATCTCGTGCGATTTCTAGCTTAACTTTGATTAACCAATGACCTGGATAGTTTTTAACGCCTCTCTAACTAAAGTCATCTTGGCTCCTGGCTTGGCTTGACTTCTAACTGTCTTTACTTATCCCTAGCTTGGCTTTACTTGACAACAACTTGAACACGCTTATCCACGGGCTTGACTTGACCTGAACCCACGTTAAGCATTACTATTGAATCTTAACTGTTTAGAAAATAACAGATACATAGATCTCACCTAAAATTTTCAAACATCATCGGCAAATAAGTGTAATTTCTATTTGTCAAACACTTTCCACGAAGTGAACCAAATCAAGTTTCACTTCAGCAAAAGCTATAAAATGCTTAAATTTCAACCGCAGCCAACTTCATTCATAACTAAGCACTCAAAAATTTGTACAATATAAAACTTTTGAAAACTCATTATTAGTTTTATCCATAGTGCTTAGAGAAACGCAGTTCAATGGCACCCAGCGCCCAACAACACGTAGAGCAATATATTAAGTGTGGCATACATACAAACACACGTAAAACACGCAGCAGCAACATGTTGCACAACAAGTTGAAAAGCAGCACAGCGCTTGGAGTATTATTGCCAGTTGTTGTCATTGCCATTTTGTTGCCTTTTATATATCAGCCACAGCAACAGCAATAAGCCGGCGAGTGAATTGAGGTCACTGCGCGTTTTATAGAACTCCGTCTTCCTTTTTTCTTGTTTGTGTACTGCGAGTAGTTTACTACTTGACACACAAAACGGACACGCAGCTGTGGCAGCAGCAAGCCACTGATAGCCAGTAAGCAGCGCATAAAATGCTGCAAAACAAAAACAAAAGTAACAAAAATATTGTCGCAAAAACATAACTGTGATATTTTTTTCAATGAAACCATGTAAATAACAACAACAAAAACAACAACAACAACAGAATGGCAATGACAAAAACATTTGTCGAGATAAAATTATTGCACGAAAGCTGCTTGGCTGCCTGACTGGCTGACTTCTATGCTCACAAGCGTGTTGACAATAACAACAACAAAAACTGCTTGACATCGAAGCGGTCATTGCGCTGTGCGGCGGAAACTACTTTAACAAGTAACTGTATTCGTTTCAACTCACACCCATATCCATGCTCAAACTCACAGCTGCTTGTTTACTATGACTGCAGTGGCAAAGCATTTCCGTTGCATGTAAATATGCCACATAAGCTTTACATTTGCTTACGTTGACATAGAAGACAAGGTGTAACATTCAAGAGTCCCAATACAAGTCGGTTGTGAGCAGTACAAGTGTTGACAAGCGTAGAAATAAGTATGTAAGAGGTGTAAATCAGTTGGTGAATTCAACGCCTGTCAGCAATGCGCTGTATTCCAGAGGATGGCTTTAGAGGCGAGCAGAATTTGAAATAGTTATAGCCTTCTGCTTTTTTGTTGCTGTCGTCGTAGCCCTGCCGAACATGCCACAAAAATTATGCAACATAGAAACAAATATTTGTGACAACAACGAAATTCCATGCCACATGTCAACCAATAACAAATTCAAATAGCAAATTTGAGTAGCAAAATTGAAGCTTTTCAAAGTATGAAAAATTGTAAATAAGTATTTTATTTATTTCTAAATTTTATGGTAGGGAATTATTCAAATATTATGAAAAAGTATACACATAGATCTCTCAAATGTTGCTGGATGGAAAGATGGAAACAGACTTCTTCGTAATACCAAAAGAGGCTTTGACATCAGCAAAATCCTTTTTAGATATTGTTTTGTTGTGTCTTTCTTTGATCAAAGCTTTTTTACAAAACTCCTTCTTAATTCAATGCAAATTACAGCATGGCTGTACATCTTTCGGTTTTATTTATACGACTCAGGTTGGCGGAAATGCTCTTAGTTATACCCTCGACGCGGGTCTTAACAGGGCAATGGAAGTTGCTACGTTCACCGGCTCAGCATGGCAATTATGTTAGTTCTTAGAGCAGGTCTGAGCGATGTGGGCAGATGACGTTTAGCTAAGACAGGGGTAAATATCTGTTCTTCGCTGGCAACTTGGACTAACAAACGACACTGGCGGAAGGAGCTGCATAGCTACCACTGCCATTGCTAATTAGGTATTTCTCAGTAGATAAAGAACTATAAGGGCTCCTTGATTATAAAAAAACTTGCTGTGTCGCCAGCTACTGCCAACCTCATTTTGCAAAACATATAAATTAATGTATAGAATCGTAGAGGAAGATTTGCTTTGGTCTCTGAGGGATACGAAGGGTCCTTTTTCGATAATAAAGACTAAGCCCAGGGCAAAATCCTGCAAGGACAGTTGAAGGCGAAAAATATATACAAATCATCGGTTCAAGAAACACTTAGCTGCAAGTCCAGTCGGGAATAGGAAAAATATCAGAAGTTTTGCACGGCTAAATGAAAAATTGAAGAAGGTCGAGCTTACTACATATTGCGACTACAACTCTCGTCTAAAGATCCGAAATTTTCGAACCGCATCGAACAGGAATACGCTCGAAATATCTGAAAAAACTGACAGATGGAGCAAGGTGAGTGGAATAACTTAGGAGCTTAAAGGATCTGCAAGATCATGTTAAAGCAAGCGAGAGATAATCGTGCAAACTTTTTACTGGTATCATCGTATCGTCTCGAGAAACCTGCAGGACGGTTTTTGCTTAGTCATGGGTTACTACAACCTGGCATCACATGCAACTCATATAACGATGACAGATGTAGAAAGTTGTAGGAAGGGGGGCATAAAGAAAACGCTGGAAACGTTACATCCTTTAATTCTGCCCGGTCTTATCTAGAATTCGACTTAGATATCCAGGATTTCCGTGCATCAAAGAACTCGATAAAGTATTAGAATTACATATCAAGTCTCTATTAAACTTCAGAAAAAACGCAGACGTCCAACACGACGATTTAAATTATTAAAAACAATTCTTAAAATACATTACCCAAAAATCGTATAAAAAAATTAAATTTTAGGATTAAAATTTTAGGATAAAACCGGCTTGAAAAAGTAAGAAAAATATAAATTCCAATTTTTGAGGAGAATCAAAAAGGTTCGATGAAATCAGATGGTTCTAAACGAAGAGTTTTGATACTATAGGCATATGATTTACTACTTATTTTTCTCTCATTCGGTCTACCTAATCTCTAGAAGAGAACACACTTTTGAAATCCCTTTTTTTAAGACCTAGACATTACCAAATACTCAGATACCAACGAAACAGCCACGGATCTCTTAAGAAATTATTTAAACTGACCATAAAATTCAAAATTTCCTCAAACAATTTGTAAAGTCAGTGATTCAATATATTGGTTCTTATAATTTTATATCTTGAACAGCCCAAAGTATGCGTCGGAAATTCCACAAATATTCGGTTGTCAAAAAAGTCTTGTGGTATTTTTATTGAATGATTTATTGAATCTATTGAAATGGTTTAGAACGGTTTGATGACTCAAGCCCAGCTCTTGACCGATGCTACGGCTGCTACTATGCCGGTCTCTTCCGACCAATTCAGCGATTTTATCGCAAGACGACAGGTCTTCCGGAGCGTGGCGCATTTTCGACCACCTCTACACCACGAAAACGTTGAAACCATCGTTGTGCGGTGGAAATGAGAACTGTATCGGGTCCATAAACTGCACAAATTTTATTGGCGGCTTGAGATGCATTTTTGCCTTTATCGTAGTAGTACTGTAAAATATGCCGTATTTTCTCTTTATTTTGGTCCATGTTTGCGACGCTATAACTCACGAACGAACTAAAAGAAACGGCAATCAATCAAACACGTGTTAGCGCGTAAAATGAGCTTTCCAAAAAGGTATGGCATGACTCGATGCGACGAATAAAACTAGAACTACGCTCTTTCAGCGCCAACTAGCGAAAATACCGCAAGACTTTTTTGACAACCTAATATATGCATAAACGATCAATGTGACGAACTGCGTCGATAGAGCCATGTTTGTCTGTATATAAACAAACTAGTCTCTTACTGCGTTTGCGATCCAAAATTTCACACACGCATTTTTCTTACCAATAACCTACTCATTTGTCGGAATTGCCGATATCATACGACAATCATATTTATAACTGGCATACAAATCTTACAGGATCACAATCAAGTCTTTTTATGAAAAACTTTTTAATTTACAAAATATCTTCAGGAAATTTGATTATTATCGAAGACATCACTACATTCTTCGAAGAAATCATATCAGTCTTATCACATAGTGTCATACAAAACTTCCGATCAAACTCAATTTCGTGTATGGAATTTTTTTTTATTTTATTTATTCATAAAATTTGGCATAGAATATTATCCAACGCATCGCTACAACTTCCGAAAATATTTTTTGAGTGGAACCACGATAGTTCATAGCTGCCATAAAGCGACCGATCAAAATCAGAATAATAGTTCTTTTTTAAATTCTTTTTAAGTATATACATATATTTTATGCACCTGTGAAGAGTATTATAAATTCTGCTCAGCCAAAGTTAACGTTTTCTTGCTATATTTAAGTTAGAGCTGCTGTTTCTTTGGTGTACGACTAAAGTATATATTGCTGCTTTTTTAATATAATTTTTCCAATCTCATTCTAAGCTGGATTATGAACATACATAAATAGTATAACTCCGAGGCACTGCGTATGAGTAACTTTTCACTGCCAACATTTTGACTCGCATTTTCTTTGCAATAAAATTATCGTTTAAATGTTCATTTCCGTACTACAGTTTTTTTCTCAACACCCACATTATTTTCAGCAAAGGAAATGCCAACTGCATAGAAGCATAAAATGGTCAAATGACAGAGCTGGGCAAAAAATTAATGGCATTTTACACGCAATGCTAAATTGATTGACGCCATTAAAATTGACATTAATAGCGTTTGGAATGCTGACACTCAAATGTGGGAACGACCTTGGACGTGGAAATCATGTGATTTTTTATACAAGAAAGTGGTGAAGCTGTGCCACGCGAATTATTTGTTTGGGTGCAGCATAAAAAGCATAGTGGCCGTAAAAAGCGATATAATATTATCGATGTATAGCTATATATATATTTTTATATGGGTATGCGCAAAGGATTGTCATACATTTTTATGTACCTCACCACTCAATAAATGGTTTTTATGTACCAATATAAATCAATGCAACCTTTATATGGCTATATAAACGCATGCGGGCAGTTATTTGTTATTCACGCTGCAGGCGAATTCATTTCGCCGCACGAAATTGATGTAATTTATTAAATTTCCCGTTATATGCGGGCGTTTTCCTTTTTTCGCCTCTCTTATGATAGACTTTTTACAGCACTTTGCCGCAGGACATACGAATCGTAATGTGCGAATATTGAACGATATATAATATAAATTAAATTTTGCGCCAAAAGTGAATTAACTGAATCTTATTTTTTATAAAAACTTCGAATTTTGATTTCCTCGGGATTTTTAATGTTTAATTTAGAGGAAAATAAAAAAATATTTAAAGGCAGAAGTGTCATATAGTGTTATAATACTATGCATAAGAGAAACCAAAAAACTAAGCTCATGCATAATAACCAACCTGCTAAGCACTTAACAGCCACTTTTCTAAGTCATTGACCACCTTTTAAGCTAATTCTGCTGCCAACGTAGTATTTTATAGTATTTATCTGTATCTACAAGCAATTTTAGCGCTCAACTCGTGCACTTGCTGCACATATTTTTGCTATGAAAATCAGTTTTCTGCATATATGCATTTTCTTTGCATATCCAAAGGCGCGCACTAAAAGTTGCACCTGCATGTAAGCGTTAAAACAGTAGCCACGCAGCCAGCATGTTTTGTCAGTTAACACTATTTTACCTTAGCAGTGCTTTTATCATGCATCAATTGTTACGTTCAACAAAATCAAGGCGCATGCGAGGAATTACTTATTGCAACGTGTTGCAAGGTGAAAATTTGATGAGATATATTTTGACAATGCTGGTTATAAAATGTCATATTTTTATATTATTTTGAAAGTCAATTTGATATATGCATATGATTTTTTTTCTTTTTTTTTTTTGAGGTCAAAGAAATTATTTTATTTACATCTGTTTTTTTTTTTTTTTTTTTGAGGTTAACGAAATTATTTTATATACATATGCAGTATAAATTTTAGATTATGCTTGTTTATTAAAAGTGGTCAAAAATGTCCAACATTACTAAGTTTTGAAACATCATACATAGCTTATCCTCTAACAGTGCTGCTAAACACAGTTTCTTAAATATTGGGTAATCAAAAAGTCTTTTCGTATTTCTTATCAAAAGTGGTGGATGCATCAAAACTTCTCAGCCAGGATCTACAGTTTTTGCTGAGTCATCAAAGATGTGTGTGTTCTAGCGTTGTTCTGATGGCAGGCGAAGCCCTTTCTGTTGATCAGTTCTGGCCATATTTTCTCGATTGCTTGCTTCAATCTAATCAGCTGTTAATGGTAAAATGTAGAATCAGTCGTTCGACCAGACTAGAGCAGCTGATAGTGGACAAGTTAGTCATATGTCTTCATACTTTGAAAGCTTAATTTAAAACATTAATTACAGATGCGTTAAACCCTCAGAATAATCTTTCGAGGCGTCATCTCTAGCGTGGTCCTGTGACTTCTGCACCAATTCCCGTTTCAAGCCGTCAGTGTAACACTTGATTGTGCTATCCCTAAGCAGTATGTCGCGAATAGAATCAATTCATTCAGCCTTGTTTTTAAGCGTAATATTCAACTTCCTTTCGTAATGCTTTTCCTTAGGAGATGAGCCAATGGTATTACGCCACTTAACTCTTTCATCCGCTGGAACGAGATTACCTTACCTCTGCCACACTCTTCTGCTGTCATTTGTAGAAGTGTGTGTTTGGCTATCTGACCGAATACTAGGTGAAGTGATATGAGCTCAAGCATGATTTCAAATGCTGCCGTCGGTCATGTAAGCTTTCCACTCAATATACAGTTGCATACGAGTCGTTGCAGCTTCGACAGATCGGCTGTATGTAAAAAAATGATCTGTCCTATCCACTGTATTTTTCAGAATTGCAAAAAAATTTTAAACATGCCATGTATGCCTGGAAAGTAATTTCTTTTTTTTTCCAAACTGGAAGAAGTTCTTCTCCGGATAGAAATTTAAATCGAAGTCTAATTTGCAGATATTCAGAGGATTGAAAAAAGTTGATGATTGATGAGTGGAGCCTATGAAAGTAAACTAAAGTACATATATCTATCTATCGTGAACTAACTACCAAACTCCAGGTTCAGACATCCTGAATATTGCAGGGTAGTCCAAGTGCTCGTGAAAGCTATTAAGATCTACCGCTCTGCAACGCAGAACCCTACAGAGTAATAATATCCCTCTCATAGTACGGCGGCGATATTAGCCTTGAGATCGCTGACCGTACGCTCAAAATTAGTGTAGTGATATCTAGACTTGCTAGCTCACTTCACTTTAAACTGATTAGCTGAAAAATGTAAGCAGGTAAGAGTTCGCTAGCTTTTCTCGAATCACTGTTGATTCTTTGAACCTCAGAAGAACTCGTGCAGCGCTGGTCAGCTAATAGGAACAGCACAGTCGCAAGCACGTACTGAATAAGTCGTAAGGAGATTGAAATTTTACCGAGTGCCAGTAGAATAGGCTGCTCAATAATTCTCTCGGGAATGTTCCGCCTTTGAAAGATCGTTGTTAACATTTCCCGGATCTAAGAGACATCCAGTAGTATAAGCGAAAATAGGCTTGCTGTGGGTTCAGCTATCTAACCTAACTTACCCCAGCATTACTAAGCACAGAAACCATAAGTAGTATTACTTTACGTTTGGAACAACTTAGCATATTCCACTTTGTAGCAATGTCATTTATTCTCAAGAAGTTAAGTATAATACATAATTCGTAAAGCATGCATGTTAAGAACTTGGAGGAATACTCATACAGGTAAATAACTGCTAACCCACGATAGATATTGTAAAGGAAAGTAGGTTAACTAGCAATACATAGCAGTCACACAAAGATCAGAAGAGAGTTTGCTGCAACAAAGCTTATCTATTTCCCATACAGGGAAGGAAAAATCGCTGCACCAAACTCTTGGCGGACAAGTGGCAAGCAAGGACATGTGTATACATATGTACCAAAAGACTGTCCTAGTATATGCACTTAAACGCAAGTGCTGTTGCTGCAAGTCAGCATATGTTTGTTGCTATTGTCAAAGGCTTTGCTTATGGAACTAATAATAAATGTATGTGTATGTGTATAAGTAAGAATCTGGTTGCATGCAATGAGCAACACAATGCAGCAGCGCAATTTGCATATCAAAAGCGATGATATACAGTAACACACATAAGTATGCTACCAGTGTTAGATGGCGCTGCTTGGCTTTCTGCGCGTAATTGTGCGAATGAAAAATGAATGGAAATTTTGTTGTTTTCTCATTTTGCCGCTTAAGCGGAAATTGCGACGCTACATTGGCAATGCAGCAAAGTAGCACTCGCCACGCATACACACACTCACCAAAAGTGCGCACAAAGCGCCAAATGTTGCGTATACGCCATGCTGGTGCCACTGTCAGCGCAAGCATATTGCAACATTTAAACGTGAGCATGTGTATGCATCTAAGTGAGCGAGTTAGTGTTAGTTGTTTACAAAGGGCATGTGTCGCGCATAAAGCACAGGCTTGTATTTGCAGCAGGCTTTTGTTTATATCCCTCTGTTTTCAGCGCGCTTTGTTTGCTCATAATCTAGTCGGCAGCGCCTTAAAATCTTGCAAGTAAGCTTCTGCACTCGGGCGCAAGTAAATACACTGTGCTTTACACATAATTACATGTTAGCAATTTTAATTAGCAAGTTTAATTAAAGCGCACGAATACTACTATGCGTCGGCGAAGTATGTGTTGTGCATAGTCATTGTTTATAGACATAGTGAATATTGAACTGAATAGTGGAAGTAAATATCAATTCAAGGACGTAGAATAGTAGTAATGCACGCTAGTACAAGCTATTTAGGAAGATAAACCAAGTAATCAAAATTGTATGATTATATAATATTGATCTTAAGATTCACATAAATAACTGCTTGTTTAGAAGCCTTCAGAAAGTTGCGACAAATATGCGCATTTTATCAATGCTTCTAACTCCTAGAATTGAAAAAAAGTCCTTAATTTGCTCACTATTCCTATTTCTCCTACATATTTTATCATATAAGTAAACATGAAAACTTTAGAGCATAAAACCGAAACTTGAAACACAATTTTACAATACGCGCAATAATTTTCGCAGTAATCTACACAAAAGTTCATAATATGGAATATTTGTGTTACAATATAAGAGTTACCACTAGCTTAAGGTGCGGCAGAGGTTTCCACTTTCGAAAAAGCAATTTTTTTTTGTCTTATCTTATTGTTTAACATTTCAAGAATATATTCCTAAAACGTTAAGTCCATAGGGGTAATATTCTTAGAGTTATCGTCTTATTAGTCTCCTAGCCTTCAACGCTCTAACTCTAACAGCTGAGGGCGGTCGCGCCAGAAGTGCTGCTGAAAACGCGTTTTTCTCAAAACTAATTTTTCAAAGACCGTGTTCACTGTCGCTTCAAAACTACCTGATCGATTCCTTTCAAACTTTGAACACATTTTAAGCATATCAAATACCGCCCCAACCTTTATTAAATAATTTTTTTTTTCATATTTCCCACCCATAAAATGGCGGAATTTTTAGTGGAAAATAACAGTTTGCACTTTTTTGAATGCAAAAAAAATATCAGAGAACGTTGGGGGAAGATTTGATTATAGTTTTACTATTTTTTCTTGGTTTTGAATTTTCGCATAATTCCCAGCCGAGTTATGGTGAACACCGCAAAGTATTTTTTTCTCAAGACCATCTGGGGAAAGCACTGTTACCGGCTTATGCCCCAATATTTCTGCATGAAAAAACTACCTTACATTGTCTAAAGTGTGCTTTATAATGTACAAAAGGTTCGAATAAAATTACTCAATCCAGATTTGAGAAATAAATTCACAAAAAATGTCTTTTTTTTACCTTGAAAACCCTGCCCAACCCCCCTCCCCCCCCTTGACATAATGAGAGAACAGAGTATAATGACATCCTTTTTGGTAGTTTTCTCTAAAATCTATATTTTCATATTTTCCCAAAGGAACTTCCGGTACCTATAGAGTTGAAATATCGATTTGATCATTTATCGCAAGCACCAACATCTAAATCACTAAATCAAATTGCTGCCACAATTAATTTCTATGAAAACTACATTCTTTGAAAAAATATATTCATATAATTCCATGCCACGATTACGACGTTTGCCTTTTACACGTTTTGACATAAAGGCCCCGGAGATTATAAATAAAACGCAAAATATTTAATTTTTCATCAATATTTATTAGTCGCCTTCAAAGTATCTCCACCACATACAGTTATACTAACGATTTTTGGCGGTCTTCGAAACAGTTTTCGGCAATTTCAATTTGTGGAACCAGAAAAAATCGCACGGAGCCGAATCTAGTGAAAACAGCGGTTGACCGTTGGTATTCATTGTGAATTTTAATTATGATTTATTACTTTTTTGTCACAATGTATTTCGACATTATAGAACAAAAACAGATATTAACTATCGAAAATTTGTTCATTGCTTATCAAAATATTCTCCTTTAGGATCCTTGCACCTTTGTATGTGCTTGCAGAAATTTTCGAAACACCTTTGCCACTCTGAATGAGGTATCTCCAAAACATACTTCCTTTGCGCACCCAATGCCTCTTCAGGTCTCGAAATACGTTGAACTCTTAATTTAGTTTTTTTTAGGAACGTGAATAAAACGAAGTTATTCGGCGCCAATAAGGACTGTACGGAGAATGCCTCATAAAACCGATGTTTTCAGTGCTCCAAAATGGAGTTGTTTCAGTCGATGTGTGAGAACTAGAATTGTTTTGGGTCGAATGATTTATTTTCGGTCCTTGGTTTTTCTGATTTCTTGAAATACAGCTAGATAGGAAATAATTGTGTACCACTAAGAATTGATTGTACCAGTTAGATTGCTGCGGCATGTCCATTTTTTTTTTGTTTTCCTTTAACGGGAAACCATTTTAATGAAATTGTTTCTTGAGCAAACACCTCCAACAATGGAATCGGATCAATTGATCACACATACAGTCGTCTGCTGTTTACCTCCACACTTATATGTATAAATCCATTCAGCACCGGTACGTGCTTCAACGCATCACTATCACATTTATTATAACATTTCTCTCTACCAATCGACACTGTCCTTTTTTTAAACGATTGGCAAAGTGATTAATTTTAATTTTTTTTTTTTTTCGCAGAGACGAATATTTTAAGTTACTGTACATAACACAAACAACGCTCATATGTTAAAATGTTCTGTGTATGTGTAACGTAAAAAATGCGAAAACTTACGATAAATTTGAGTTGAGTGAGTTGCCAGATTGCCACACTAGGGCTGCCATTTTTAATATCATCAGAAAGTAATGATTTCAGCAAAGATATAGTATGCATAGTCAAGTAACTTTTTAAAAATTTAATATATTTTAATTAAAAAATTTTAAATTGAAAATGTGTGTGTGTAATTCGAAATAAGTTAATTTTTTATTAAATTTCGCGAAATAACTTTTGTTTATACAAGATAAATTAGAATACCCGAAATTTCTTTGAATGTGTCATGCAAATTTTCAGGTCATTCAAAAATTTGTCTGTACAAAAACTGTTGAGCTTTTTATTATCCGCAACTTGGCGATATAATATTTTTCCTATACATAGAAGTTGCAGTTTAGCTGGAAATCAGTTTCAACACTTGAAACTTCAATAATGCCTCTCTGCTCCCTTTTTCCGATCGCAGATAGCACACAAACTATTTTTTATTTCAAAATTTTATCTTACGTTTTCAATGAGTTTCATTGACCTGGTCTAACAGGTTTTACAAAAAAGTCCCCGGCTTTACGTATTTATGAAATTTTTTGGCAAAATTCGTTTTTTTATTCAACATAGTTTTCTTTAAGGGAATACACTGATTATTGATCTCAAAATTTTCGATATTGTTTTTGTAAAATTTGTCCTTTGCTTCAAATTGCGCCTCAGCTTCGGCGATCACATTTTTATTCCACCAAAATTTCTTCCCTACAAGCATTCTTTTGAGATCTCAGAACAGCATATAATCGCCGTGGCTTAGATCTGGAGAATACAGGGTATTCGGAGACAATTCGAAGCCTCATTCATGGATCTTTGCCATCATTTTCACTGGCTTGTAACAAGTTGCATTGTCTTGCTGAAACAGCACTTTCTCTTTGCTTAAAGGCGGCCAGTTTTCGCTGATTTCGTCCTTCAAATGGACCATTAGCGCTATGTAATAGTCGCTGTTGGTGGTCCTTCTTTTTTCAAGGCAGTCAATAAAAATCATTCCATGCTCTTGAACATCTCCGACCACTGCTTCGAATCATCAACTCGTCGTTGTTTTTGGTGAAAAGTGATCTGGCGCTACAGCCAATTTCCGCAGAGCGTTTTTATAGACAATGATAAGATGTGCACATTCAAAGTTCATATTTTCAAGGTGCCTGCTGCCTCTAACAACTTCACTTTATGGTCATCCAAAATTATTTTGTGGACATATTTTATGTTTTCGTCGGTAACAACCTCTTTTAGGGAACCTCTGCTTTCATCGCCTTCGGTGCTAATTTCACTACGTCTAAATTAAGCATATCCTTGATGGTTGGTCTTGTCCAGAAACTCGACACCAATCCTCGTTTTGTTTTTTTCAACTGTATTTTTTCCCTTCAAAAATAATATTTTGTCTATGCGCGAAATTAATTTCAACCGTTTTTCTACAATAACAAATTTGGCTTCACTCAAAAAACACAAACTAATAATCCGACAGCTCTCAAAATTAGACATGCAATTTAAATATTATGAAGTTTGGTTTACTTTCTAAAATCTTCTTATTTCGTTTCAAAATTTTTTTAATCGAATCATTGGAAATAAAATATTTTTTATGTATTATTTTTTTTTTTATATTCTTATTATGGCTCTTATTGGAGGCAACTCGTTATTATTTCTGTGCTGTTTCGAAAAACAGAATTTTAAATGTAGTAATTAAGTTACTATTTGATTATGTGATGTTATGGCAAGACATATACATATTTTTAAAACTAAAATCATTAGCTAAAAGAAGAACCCAAAAATTCAATATTTAGGAACATGTGGCACAACAGGCCTTCGGAGCAAAAAACTTCTGACTTTTGTTCACGAAAAGTAAAAACTCGCTTTAGCATAAAATTCAGACTTTCTCGTTATGTTAGGCAGTCCCTAGAATATCTTATCCAACTGAAGAATTTTTAAGAAAAGCTAGCAAAAAGAATGATTACTAATTTTTCTGAATATTAATATAACAATAAAACTGCATAAACTCACTTTTTCATAGAAATTATTCCATAACTGGCAAGTTATCTTATCAAGCGTAATCAATATTTATATCTTTTGCTTTAACAACCAAAAAGTGGATAAACACACTGCAAATCCTTTGGCATTAATCCAATCGCCAAAAGAAATACGCAAACACGCTCTCAAGTAAACAATTTAGACAAATCACCTGCCAAATACGATTTTTATTGACATTTAATGTGGCAAATACGCACACATACAAACAAAAACAAAACAGCAACAACTATGTGTATCGACTACTGCCAAAGGAAAATGTAAACACTTCGACAATAAAAGGCGCCTTTGGCTAAGCGCCGCCAAGTGTTTATGCACTTCAACGCAGTTAAATCATTTAAATGGCCTTAACGATTGAGTTCGAAAAAGTTGCCAACGGAAAGCAGCGCAACAAAATTGCGGAAGCAGCAAAAATAAAAGCAACAGCAGCGCTGAGGGCATTAGCATATATCGTATAGTATATGTGTGACAGCTTATCGCTTTTTAAAGCGTGACACACGCATACCAAACAATTACAAAGAAAGCTTTAAAGTACTTAGCTTCAGACCTTTTGGCGCTTTCCTACATTCTTTATATTAAAACTTTCTTTATTTTTCTTACCCCAACTATATTGCTAAGCTTCTTTCTACATTTTTATTTCTCTACTATTTTTTTATATACATCCTCTTTAAAATATCTTGCTGCCACTTCTGTTTAACATTCAGTTGGCATTTTAACACCCCCACTGGGCCCATCACTTACCTGTTCATTGCATTCCTTTATCTTCGCTGTCCCCATTGACATCTATTACCTCCGCAGCATGGCACATTCGCACTCTATTCGCTGGTATGTCATTGCAACAGCAGCAACAACCACACCATTCGGTTTCGGTTTATAGCCACAGGTGCTTTGAAAAACTTTTATTTTAGTTGTGCACACCTTTTTTCTTGACTTCGTTGGCATTCGCTGTCACTTTACATTATTCTGCTGTTAGTGTTGCCAACTATCGTGAATTGGCACTATCTGCTTACATGCAATGAATCGCTAGTTTTCGAGTCATCTTGCCTTAATCTCTATGGACATACGCCACGTATTTTTGTGCATTTTCTTTCAAATGGAATTAAGTAGGGAGTATAGATTTAAACTTTTAATAAAATGGAAATGCCTCAATCTAAGTTTAGTCGTAAGATTCCTGGAGAGATTATCTAGTGGCAAGCAAACTTCTTTCTAGAACACATCGGCAAAGTGACGATTTGATAATCCCTTTAAATTTACTTCCTGATCATTCCAACTTAGAAGAAAATGGCAATAATCACTTACTATTTGATTAACGTTTCTTAGAATATATCAGTCTCGAGAGTAATAAATAAATCTTTAAATAGTTTATCATGGTTGCCTTCGATTTTCCAAGCGTTATTTTCAATGAATCGAACAAACTACTTGTATACCAGATGCTCAAGCAAACCGGCAGCACTTTTGGTGTGACCCTGTAGTAACATGTCTTCTGACGCAGGCGCAATAGTGTTATGATTCCTTCTTAGTGAAGAAATTATGCTCTCTGCGATAAAAAAAAATTGTATATATGTGACCTGGTCTACGAAAAGGGGGCTTAGGTGTAAAAAAAATAAAAAATAAAAAAATTGAAAAAAAAAATATTTTTTGACACCTAACACCCCTTTTCGTAGACCAGGTCACATATATTTGTTATAAATTGACATAATTTATTTTAACCCTAAGTTTCTTTAGTTGGCCTATCTTGTATGTTATTAATGGCTTAATTAACGCACTCTACCAAATTAATAAAAGAATAATGATTTAAAAATTTACACTCCATAAAAAATTCGAACCACCCATAAATTTTCACGTCAGTCGCGTGCGGTTTTTATAATCTTCTCGGTAAAAATAATTACATTATCTAGAAATGCAGACATCGAAACTGATATCTAAGAAATTCGTCTTTATGAAATTGTCTGACCTAAAGCCAGAGCAAACACAGCAAAAAAAGCAACGAAAAAAAAACTAAATTCAATTGACACCTCTTGGTACGTAACAAGAATTTCTACCGTTTTTAATGTGTCCGAACCTATAGATTAAGCATTTAAGATGAGAAGTGATTCCAACTTACATAAATAATAAATTTTAAATATATCTTTATCTACAATATTGTAAGAAGACGTGAAGTTTGCTTGGTTGCTTAAATAATACAGTATCTGATTGATCGGACCATATGGAGAGCGGTGATAGATTAATGGGCTTAGCTGAGCATGCAAAATGGTGGTTAGAGTCATGCGGGGACTCCTTGCATGCTAGACATATATTTAGTATGTCAAGGTCAATTCTGGATAATTTTGAGTTTAACCAACGATGGTATCCAGAACAAACCTGCGTAAGGGTCACTCTTTAATTTTAACGTCATCGACTGCAATGTTAATTTCTAATCTGTACTCCATTAACCAGTTTGTTCGTATGGTCGCTGGAAATTTAATGAGAGAGAGCGTTAAGTTCCTTGCAGAGAATAAACGAAGATATAGCCGTTAACTTTTGTGCACATGCCACCGTTTCGATTGCTCGACGTCAGCATCGTGTAATCGTCTGATTATAAAGTATCTGTTCATTGTAATCCATGGATTTTATCCAATCTCAAACGTTTGAAGAATAAGCATTAAGTTAAAGGTAACGTTCTGTTATCTCATCATCCTCCGCGTCTACTTTTACCTATTTACAAAAGTTAGATCTTATGCGCAGATGCCCAGTGATGACCCTTCAGTGTAACTTAGTATATTTAACTCAAGATAATAGCCTTTGGGATTGACAAATATCCTCTTTACATCAATATACCGAACCCAGCATTGCCATTGTTTCAAGACCTTAAGTATATTTCTTGCGTCCGGTACTTTAAGTATTTAGGAACTAAATGATTTAGCGCAGTCTAGAAGTCGGTATTCTCGGCTGCCCACACAAACTCATATGCCTTCTCATTTCCTACGTAATGAAACTTAGCTAAAATCCCTAAAATGGTTTTTACTCATTTTAGCGAATGATTTTTTTAAGTCAGTTGCAGCAGAATTCTGCCAATAATAACCACATAAGCTCACTCATCGAACATAAGTAAAATATTTATAGCCAATTCAAAAGAAATTTCAAAAAGTTTAAACACTCCATACAAAACATTGGCTATCTTGCAATTTAAATTAAATCTGTTCTTGCAATTTAAATTAAATCTGTTCTTGCAATTTAAATTAAATCTGTACTCCACCCACTGCAAGTTGCTTACAACACTTTCCGCACAGCTTTATTAGCAGTATGTTTACGTTGCTGCTAAATCGATTGCTTACACCTGAATAGTAATACCTCGAGCAGGAATATATTACCGCAGAGCAGACGCCAAGCGACAGCGCTTAATGATATACGACCCCACGGCCTCGGCGATTGCATGCTGAACTTGCAACTTAAGGAGGCTATTGCCGTGGCAACAACTACATACATGTCTGTATATATTCATGCAACTGCAGCTGTAGAAATGAAGGTAATGCGAGAAAACGAGCTAGCAGACGGGCAAGCAAACAAACAGGTGTTTAACCTTGAACTTTGTAAACTCGCTGGCAATGCAGCAGCGACAACTTAAGCGACAACAAGTGAGGAATATTAATAAAAGCAGTAAGTGACGACCAAGTAACCCGCCACACGTACACAAACCAATATACATACAGAAAGACAAAGTTATATTGACATTGAAGGAGCTAAAGAAATCAACGCAGATTAGTCGCAGGTGATTTGGGTTAAGGTGGCAACAGCAGCAACATCAACAGCGTGTTGCCTTCCTCCAGGGCGCGAATGTCAAAGTCAATGGTATGAAATTGAAAGGATATGCAGCTAATTTAGTGACAGCCAATTGAAAAGGAAGTGCGCTGTGAATTACAAGAAGAAGAGTAGCCAAATGTTGGTGCGCATGTTTGTTGCACAGCTTTAAATGAGGTGAATAGCAATGAGCGTAGTGAATATAAAAGAAGATTGCTTGTGTGTTGCCAGTGAAAAATGTATATACATACGTACGTACATTCATTAGTGTGGGATTTCTTTCCCAACATGTTTTTTATTCTTGTTTTTGCCAACGTCTCCTGAAATTTCAGAATTTTCCATACAACAGAGTATCCAACACTTTATTTCCAATTTAAACCGTGCTTAAATCGAATTGATTTTTTCCATATTTTTGGCGACTTTGTGGTAAAGTGGTCCGATCTGAAAAACGCAGCTAATTATTCCAAAAAGTTTTTCTTACAAAATTTTCATTTTGTATGGCAACTATAGTCGTCCGATAGCGGCGGATTCGACAAATAAGCTATGAGACAGAGAAAAAAGAATTTAAATATAATTTCAGATATCTTAAGAACTTAGGAACAAGTTCGCATATTTAGAAGGCAGACGGTCAACACAACTCCTCATGTTGACCATTTTTATACATTTTTTATAGGGTCGCCGATGTTACTTTCCTCCTGCTTTCGTTGGGAAATAACGGCCACCTTAATGTACATAGTGCCAGTATAAACCCTTATGCCAATGTCAATATGAATAGAAGCTTCTCTATTTTAGATTTCCATATTAAAGCGTAGTGGTACACTGACATAATTGGTAATTTGAAGAAATTGTATACCAATAACTAGAAATCATTATACTACTAGTGAAAATGATCTCTTCATGAAACTATCACAGAATTTTTATTTAAATTTACTGACGTTTGCTCTAAAATTTTAAGTTCCATTTTACATTCTAAAAATCAAAAATCTTTCAACAAAATAACAGGTATATTTATGTGGTGGTTCTATAAAACTTCCTTTGTGAGCTTTTATTTTATAATTTGGCATCTTCTTATTAAGAAACAAAAGAAATTTTCTAACAGACGGATAACTTTTGTTAACTTTCTACACACAAATCTGCTTAAATCGCTTTCTCTGTTCCTAGCTCCAATTTCTTATGTGGCGTATTTTCACCAATTAAAATTTTTTTTTTCATATAATAAATGGGTTAATTTCTTACAACTTTTGAGCATATTAAAGAACAACATTTAAATAAATATTGCGAACATTTCATACAATTTTTTTTGGAAATTTAGCCATTGGCAACTGTTTCCGGAGGCACCGTCCGAAAGCGTTTACTCGCGGTGGAAAGCATAGCAAGCGAATAATTCATCTAAAATCACAAAATCAAATTCCATCGGTTAGTAACGGGTGATTTTTTTGAGGTTAGGATTTTCATGCATTAGTATTTGACAGATTACGTGGGATTTCAGACATGGTGTCAAAGAGAAAGATGCTCAGTATGCTTTGACATTTCATCATGAATAGACTTACTAACGAGCAACGCTTGCAAATCATTGAATTTTATTACCAAAATCAGTGTTCGGTTCGAAATGTGTTTTATCGACAAATTTTGTTCAGCGATGAGGCTCATTTCTGGTTGAATGGCTACGTAAATAAGCAAAATTGCCGCATTTGGGGTGAAGAGCAACCAGAAGCCGTTCAAGAACTGCCCATGCATCCCGAAAAATGCACTGTTTGGTGTGGTTTGTACGCTGGTGGAATCATTGGACCGTATTTTTTCAAAGATGCTGTTGGACGCAACGTTACGGTGAATGGCGATCGCTATCGTTCGATGCTAACAAACTTTTTGTTGCCAAAAATGGAAGAACTGAACTTGGTTGACATGTGGTTTCAACAAGATGGCGCTACATGCCACACAGCTCGCGATTCTATTGCCATTTTGAGGGAAAACTTCGGACAACAATTCATCTCAAGAAATGGACCCGTAAGTTGGCCACCAAGATCATGCGATTTAACGCCTTTAGACTATTTTTTGTGGGGCTACGTCAAGTCTAAAGTCTACAGAAATAAGCCAGCAACTATTCCAGCTTTGGAAGACAACATTTCCGAAGAAATTCGGGCTATTCCGGCCGAAATGCTCGAAAAAGTTGCCCAAAATTGGACTTTCCGAATGGACCACCTAAGACGCAGCCGCGGTCAACATTTAAATGAAATTATCTTCAAAAAGTAAATGTCATGAACCAATCTAACGTTTCAAATAAAGAACCGATGAGATTTTGCAAATTTTATGCGTTTTTTTTTTAAAAAAAGTTATCAAGCTCTTAAAAAATCACCCTTTAGAGTATACATAGGTTGTGATTAAAGAAAAGATTTAGGGAAAAAATTTACGCGAACTCAACAATATGATTTATGTCTAATTTTTACGTCAAATTTTTAACACAAATTGCCTTGAAAAAATTAGTTGTAATCAAAAAAAAAGTCCCGCCATCAAGCAAGAAGTCTTACTATTTAGAAGAACTGCAAAAAATTTCAAAAAGATCGCTTCACTAGTAACCACCGACCTTAAAACGATGTTATCAAAGACGGACGTAGCCGTTAAGTCAAGCCTAACTCTCTCCCAAAGGTTATTTTTCCTACAGTTTTATATATAGATTGTCTCAAGACTTTGGAAAAGTATTCTTGACATATCATAATACTAAAAAATAAAAATGAAATAAAAGCAATTTTTTAAGATTTCAAAATCCATGTAACCCCTTTCAATAATAATATTCTTCTCTGACATTCCTATCTTTGATCTAATTACTAAATACATATTTAGAGAAAATAGATATGTATAATGAAGCTGTTTCATCCTACCATTCACTTCCATCTTTACGCTGAACCGATGTCTGGAATGCTATTAGTGTTTCCCAAAGCATGCCACTGACTTTTGAATAAATATGCATATTCGAAATTTTCTTGAAAAAATTCATAGTCTGGACACTTGAAACCATGGAATTTTCTAAGAAATTCAGTACATCAAGAAATATTGTTTTTTGTAGAGTTGTGAAGTATAATTAATGGCAATATTTTATGCCAAGAATGTACTTCGGTTTACATATTCCAAGATTAGTGCATTTATATTTTGTTCTATATCCGCTTTATTTAAATTAAGATAGTTAGCAGTCTTAATCAGCAGTCTATGTGGCTAGTATCTGTTTCATGCTTAGAAATTTTAGTATCAAAAATAATGGTGTTTCAAGTGTCCAAGTGGAAGACACGTTATCTTGTTATCTTCGTCGCGAGAACTGGGCCCATTAGCTAATCTTATTTAAGTTAGAATCTGAAACTAACGTCTTCGAAGTTCGAAATTGGGCACTTTTATCAATTGTGTATGAGTCATCTAATTTTTTTTTTTTTTGGAAAATTATTTGTCAGGCTCGAAATTCACTGAAATATAAATAGAATCGTAATATATTTTATTATCTATAACTTTTAAATGTTTATCCTATAATAATTCAGAAGAATTAAGTATATATGGTATACTATACAAATGAAAAATTCAGTGCTAAACGATGTTGATAAATATAAACATATGTATATATGTTTCGTATATCTGCTGTTGCTGTGTGGTCGGCATCAAAAGTGGGGTCTTTCATCCAAGGCACAGCCCAACATTGCCAGACTATATTTGAGCCGTGACCCAGGCTCCAAACACGTTGGCAACCTCATCTTATACAAGGGTTACTCACGTTTCCAAGTACGCGGCGGAGACGCAAGAATAGAAATAGGGTATAGTTCTAGTTATGCTTTCTCCAGACGGGAAAAGAAAGCGAAGCAAATGGGTCTGGTTGCAAATTAAGAGAAGCCGAATTATCTCCTGCCGTCAAACAAACAGTTATCGGATTCGCGATCTGTCTCGAACGTCACTGTTGACGGTCACAACTTTGAAGTCGTCGATAATTTCGACCATCTTGGAACTAGCATCAACACCGACAACAATATCAGCCTTGAAATCCTACGCAGAATCCCTCCTGCCAACAGCTAGTACTTTGGACTGAGTAGGCAATTAGATAGTAAAGTCCTCTCCCGACGAACAAAGAATAAACTCTACAAGTCCCTCATCATTCTCGTTTTGCTGTATGGTGCGGAGACATGGACAATGGTATCATCTTAAGAGTTTGCCTTAAGAATGTTCGAGAGAAAAGTTTTGAGGAAGATTTATGGTTCTTTGGCATTGACAACGCTGAATACTGCATCGATGTAACTGAGAGCTATACAAGTTATAGGGGGACATTGACATACTCGTAATCCAGCGAATCTAGAGACAGTGGCTGCGTTGGCTAGGTCATGTTGTCCGGATGGGAGAGAGCACACCAGCTTTGAAGGCTTTCTATTCAATATCCACAGGGGGAAGCAGAGGAAGAGAAAGATCTCTACTCCTTTGGAGAGATCAGTTACAAAAGGACCTGGCTTTACTTGGTATCCCCACTGGCGCGCTATTATTAACTCGACTATAAACGCGTAAATAAAAAGAAGAAGAATATGTATTACATCTAAATGTCGGCAATAAATTATTTGCGACAAATGGAGGTGAAAAACTTTCATTAGAAGAAAAATTATAAAGCAAGAAAACAGAGAAAACATAAAGTCTAAAATCCAATAATAGTTCAAAAAGAAGCACGGTTAATACAAAGATAAACGAGATTAAAGCATTCAATCCAACTTTACCAACAATAAGTAGAATAAAAGGAGTGAAATATGATTGATTGTGATTTCTGGTAAGTTGGTAGCCAAAGGAAAATGGAATAATAATAAAACAACGATGAGAAAAATTTATTTAGTTCAACAGACGGCTGCGAAGATGTAGTAAGATGGAATGGCTTATTATGCTCTATGAGGGGAGCAATTACTGAACATGGTTGTGGCTACTACTAGTGCCTGAGGCTTCTTAAATATTAGTAGCCATATAATTATGTAGAATCAACTAACATAACAGCTAATTCAATCATGCAACATATATGTATATGACACTTCTTGACAGAATATTATTTAGATTAAAATTCTATAAAGCGCTTGTCTAAATTGACATGAAGACGTGATGTCGCTTTTCCAAATATTTGCAAATTTTCCGTCGCAGCTTCGTAACAGTTTGTCAACAGAAAATTTATTTAACTATTTTTTTTTTAGTGCTTTGCATAGCGGTCACGTCAAAACTAACACGACATGCAAATAGCCAGCAGCGGAGAAGAACACAGCGGCAAATAAATTCAAATGGACTTGCAACATGCTTCGAGTTTAGTTCTGCTGGGCAATAAAAACTTATTTAGCGTACAAGACAAAACTTGTAGTGTCATAAAACTATAAAATAAATGTAACACGTACACATAAACATTCGGCTTGTTGGCTGTCAGTCATAAAGTATGCTTAGTATGACAAACAATTCTAAAATTTTTGCACGGAAGCAAAAACTACGGGATCAAAACAAAATTGCTAGGAAATGAGAAGTGTTCGGCTTAATTAGACAGCGCAAAAAGTCAAATTATTTTATGAAAATACAATTTTTTGTGCATGTATCATGAAATAACGCTAATTTATGAACTTGTGAAACGGCTGCGCTAAATATGTAATGCCACTGTAAATGTAATATGCTCTAGAGCTGCCAAAATTTTTTTAATAAAACGAAGCAGATTGAGCGTGCGAACGGAAGAAAGACAGCATAATTAAAGAGAAAACGAAATGAGAAGTTAGAAAAAAGATGCAAAGACTGAGTATTAGTTGTTAGTTGAAAATAGAAGTGAAAAAATTTGTCTGAGAGCAAGCCTTTCCAAACGCTCATTAAATATATTTTTACACAAATATTGAGCTAAAGATTAGACAGCCTTTTGGTTTGCGATTCAGTCTAGGTTAACAAAGTGAATCTAGTCTAATGTTAGGTAAAGAAGGAGGTATCCTCACATCCCAAATAAAGCTCATGGATAATAGTAGCACAACAGTCGTTAATTTAACTACGCGATTTTTGACTCACTACTGACATTAAAAACATTTTGCTTGAGAAGCAACATTTTCTGTTAGAACTAATTTACTTGGCTAAATATCTAGTCCACGCCAAACTCTAAAATTACTCATAAATCACTTAAGTAATGTTACGGTTAAGTCCGTCTTTTATTTCACTAAAATGGCAACCGACCTGTTATTAAAAATATCTTTATAACAATTGTTTTCAGCTTGCCGGATATACCCGGGCCATTCCATCAATTGGCGACACAGTTTTGTACCCGTGATTCTCCGATTTTGACAAAACTTTAGAATATCATAATATAGACTAAAATAAGAATATCTGTAAACTTTTTTGTGGTCAAAGTCGCTCCATTGTTTTTTGGCGCGCAATTCAAATTGAGATCAAACAAAAAAATTACTATTTCTTTTTTTTTTTAACGACCTCAAAATTGAGTGAAAAAAATTTTTTAAATTATCTAATTTTATGTAAAAAAATTTCGGCTTTCTGATAAAAATATTTTCAAAATCCAAAAAAAATTTCAAAATCCAAAAAAAAATTTTTTTTTCCAAAAATACACGGGTACAAAACCATGTCGCAAATTGATGGAATGGCCCACCCAATAAATAAAAGCGTTCCAACTAGTTTGAAAAGTCGTATCCTTTTTAAAAGAGCATCCAATTCTACTTACATTTTCACTTGCATTTGCTTTACAATATCTATTTATAACAAGTAAGCCACTTGAAATTAGCTTACCACACGATTGTGCGGATAATTTCAAATAAACATTAAAAAATAAAAAGTTAAATTCAAATATTTATAAAATTATAACACAATTAAAATCGGCAACTTCAAAGTGGTTCAAAAGCTTGCCAACAAAAAATGCTTTCAAATAGTATATGTATGTAAAATCATGAAAGAAACGGTCGGCATTAGAACAATTGTGAACTGAAATACCACAATGCTTCCGGAAATAGAAATTGAAAGTGAAAGAAAATTAAATACCAAGCATTGCAAACATTTGTTCAAACATACCACAAAAAAACGCTATAAGAAATTATGAAAATTGTACATATAGACACAAGCACTTTAGCAACTTCAATGAAATTTTAAAATAAATATTACATTCAAATATGACGTCCAGACGCTTTTTTATACGTTTTTAATAATTTACTAATGTGCATACTTGCGCTATTTTCAAACGGAAAATTTTTCGCGATTTTATCATACTTTCTACGTTCAACCTAAAAGTGAACTTTGTTCGAGGTATGATTGCTGCCTTCAGAAATAGTATAAAAAAACTAATTTAAGTTTCAGATTTTTTAGCGTAAGCAGATTTTAATAATAGAGTCATGGAAAAATGTTGTACCCATCCCATCGTAGTAATTTTTCTATGCTATTGTTGGTATCATGAAGTCTAAGACTTTCTCTAAACGCTTGTGTTCGCCTTTGAATTATGGCACTGAGAAAACAAGTTTTTCGCCCCTTTGACTGTATTAGTACAACGCATACAGTTGCCAACTGAAATCATTATATTTCAGATTTAGCTTATCTAAAGTTAGACGAAATTTTGTTCAGGACTTTCAATACTAGTATATGTCTTATATGCAAGGTGAAAATATGAAAGTGTGTACTCTAAAATAATTCGACATTTCGTTTAGGATCTTCAATTTTCTGAGTTTAATTCTGTATTGATTATGATTTTCAGATACAAATCAATAATTTTTTAATGGACCGCTTGAAGAAAAAAATCGCCGAAACATGGCCACATTTGAAGAAAAATAAAGTGCTGTTTCACAAGTTACTGAAAACGATAGCAAAAATTTGTGAATTGGGCTTCGAATTACTTGCGAATACATTGTATTCTCCAGATCTGCCAGCGACTATTTTCTGCCCTCACATCTCAAAAAAGTGCTCGTTAGGAAAAAGGTTTCGTCGAATGAAGTAGTGATCGCCGAAACTGAGGCCTAATTTGAAGAATAGGACAAAACGTGCTACAAAAATGGCATCGAAAAGGTGTAGTGTTGCTGTGTGTGTTATAGACCGATGACTTTTCAATAAAACTGTTATTTGTTACCAGTATTGTACTCATTCCTATCCAACAACAGAAAAAGAAAACGCTCTTTTATGAATAATATCGTTTATGTATTTTTTAAACTTGGAAGAGACTGATGTACTATATTTCGAATCGAAATTTGTCAATGTGATAGATGGGTCATCCAAACGTTAAAAATTAACAGGAAGTCAATAAAAATCAGAATAAAGGTACTACTTTATGCTATCCAAAATGAACCTGTGAAAGTTATTATAGCTTCTTTGCAACCGAAGTTAAGGGTTTTGCTTGTTCTAATTGTTTTCCATTCTAATACTCACTATAGCTGGAAATCCAACATTGGGTAAAATTTTTAAAGCAATTATTTTGTTTATTGTTGTTCTTATAACATGTATATACCACAGCAAGTATGTGTTTGCTTTTATCGATAAAAACTCGCAGCGCAATTTTTCCGTAGCAAAATTTCTCTTTAACTAAACTTAAATGCTATGTTCTCTAGCTGCTGTTATACTTGTATAATTGTCGTTTTTTTTTTTTCTTATATTTATTTGTCTTGTTATGTCCGCTATTGTTGTTATGTCCACTTGTGTGTTCCCGGTTCGAACCATAGCAAATGTCATGCAATTTAATTTTCACGCTCTATTAATAACTGAATAAATTCCAATAGTGCAAAAGCACTTTCCGTCCTATTTTCCTGCAATTGACTTGCGGTTTTACAAACCAAACAGCAAAGACATTGCAGTTGCCTGTTTGAGGCTTAGTAGTGGGTAGAGGTCAATTAGTTTGGTTTTCTTTTAATCCATTTTTTTTGCATGTTATTTATTGCTTTCTTTCCTCCTTTGTTTCTCTTACCACAGATTTTAATTTGATTGTTCACTTTCGCTTAATCTCGTGCTGCAAAAATTTTGTAATACTTTTTACAGAAATTTTAGTTTAGATATTAAATCTAAAATTTGATATTAAATCTGAAATTTGAAATAAATTTAAATATTATTGTCGTTTTTTCTTTGTTTTTTGGTGGATATTTAAAAACACGTTGAAGTATCGTAAATAAGAGTTTGCTCATACTCAATAAGATAAATAGCTAGAAAAAATATTATAGGGTTTATTGCTTGGAACCTTGGAGATGAAACGAGCTGGCATCCTCATTGTAACTTCGACAGATGGTACAGAAAGAATCCAATGAACCTTTTTCCGATTTTCTGCTCGCACATTAGTGCTCTTATCCGAGACTGTCGTTTGTTTTTCAATGGGAATGTTTTTTTACGTGGCGGGTCCCAAACCCAGCGCACAACCCTAAGTAGGGAATATTTCGCCTTCTCACTTTAGCTCGCCTTCAAACGGATGTTCTTAGACTACCCTGAGGATACTTGGTCAAAGACCGAAAGTCGTGGGCTGCTTGAGTCATATGTAAAAGAATCGTTTCTGGCCACTCCCAAGTGAATGGCGATCAGAGAACTTTCCTCACTTGCTTGAACTTCTACACAGGACTCCATCCTCCCTACACATGACTCCATCCTCCAACTTCAGCCTGGAAATCCAACACAGCATATCTCTTTCCAACAGGTGCTACTTCGGACTGAGTAGGCACTTGAGAAGTAAAGTCCTCTCTCGACAAACAAAAGCCAAACTCTATAAGTCGCTCAAAATTCCCGTTCTGCTATGTGGTGCAGAGGCTTGGACGATGACAACAACTGATCCGTCGACAATGCGAGTTTTCGAGACGAAGATTGAGATTGAGGTATGCACTGCGACCTTGGGTCTATTGTGCTTTCGAGACGAAAGTTCTGCGAAAGATTTATTTGCGCATTGGCAATGTCGTATACCGCATTCGATGGAAAGATGAGTTGGATGAGATATATGACGACATTGGCATAGTTCAGCGAATTAAAAGACAGCGGCCAGGCCATGTTGTCTGAATGGACGAAAACACTCCAGCTCTGATAGTATTCGACGCAATGGCAGCAGAGGATGAAGAAGACCTTCACTCCGTCGGAAAGCCCAGGTGAAGAAGGAACTGGTTTCGCTTGAAATGTCCAATTGGCTCTGCGTTGCAAAAAGAAGAAACGACTGGTGGACTTTTGTTAACTCGGCTATAATCGGGTAAGCGATGTCTTCGCCCGTAAAGCAGATCTTAAGTACAAGTATGCCACACGTCTGCGATTTGTAATGTGTTTTTTTTTTTTTTTCAATTTAGTAAAACTTGATATTAGAAGGTCGATTTGATATTTTTCCACCATGATATTAAACTGCTTCAATTAAATGTTTATCTCATTTTTTCGATCAGATCGATCGGGTATTATTGATTCGGTGCAACCGAATCAAGTTTCATAATTGGTTTTAATTTTGTATAAAATCACTTAAGAGATGCACAAAAGTATGATAGAGATGCCACATCATAGAAAATAAAGTGCATTGTAATACATATATATTTAGGCGGAGTACAGCAAACAATCTGAAATCCAACCTATAAGAAGTCTACATATGTGCCTTGCAAGTGAATTGATTATTGCCACCACTTTTTTGTTTAAACCCCTTTCCTCCATCACATTCTTCAGATCAACTACTTATGACTAGTAAGTCACCCTCATGAAGTAGCAATTAAGCCCAAACTGCAAGCCCTATACATTTTGCCTACATTTCAGCCTTAGTACACTACTTGCATATTGGTTAAGTGTAGTTCACTAGCTTAGCAGCATAAGAGAAGAGTAGCATATACCAGGCACGTTGAGGTTATTGCAATCCTTACTACCCATCTATTGGCACTGTTGCGCATTTAGCAAGTGGCACTAAGCTACGCATATCACGCCTTTTATTGTGTCAGTGCACATTTATGCCTTAATGTACTTCAACACCCAGGGGCATCGGGCATCTTTTAATTGAAGTATTAGTATGGTATATACCAACAGTTTGATGTGCAAAGGCGTACATAGGAGGTCACAGGGCCTTCTACATAAATGTTATTACGTAAGCTATATGCTCGTTAGGTACAGGCACCTCGGATGTGCTTTCATTTACATACACACCACATAGGTATCTACTTCTATGTTTGTCCTTAGTACTCTTGAATGTATATAATGGTCATATATGTATATGTGTGTGAATTGTGTAATTCGTAGGTACTTTAGGCACTTTGTCACTTAGTTGCTTTTGGGATTTCGGTCGCTTTGAACCGAGGTAGCTGCTTTTAAGTGATGCTCTGATAAGTGGAAATGAACCGAAACCTATCTAAGCGATAACAGTTTGTCAAGCATATTAGCGCTGTCCTTTTAGTGAGCAATAGCTAACAAAATTGTTTTAATATCTTTTCATTAATTCATGATTTTCATCCAGTTTTACTCTCCGCTTTTATTTAAAAATTATACTGAAAATATCATTTTAGACGACAGTTAGCAATACAGAATGGTGACCATCTAGTCGGGTAGTGGACCGGCGATGTACGCTTGAGACTAAGGGAGAACGCATCGAGTTAAAAGATCATGGTTATACTGGTTTTGGTGCTTGATCATAGCGTTGTTTCAGGAAACTGCAGGCCAATGAACTCGCTGGATCAGATACTTCAAACTTAATAGTTGCAGAATTGAAACGCGTTGGAGCCCATAGGCTTCGTGTGGTACTCTACTGAATGGTTCGGTCTCAGATTAGCTCGACGAGCTCTGTTCACCTATTAGAAACCGTAATAAATTAGCAAATCCTAAGAGATCTGTTATGAAGTCTAGTCCCGCCATTGCCAGATCAAGAGAAAAAACTTCGGATTTCGTACTTTTAGACATTTTGGTAGATGTCTAACGTAAATAGAAATTAAAAACGTTAGCAGATTTGTAGTAGGTTCAAAAATCTTTGTCGATAATTAATATTCAACAACAGAACATATTATCTGTTTATTTAATAGTCGAAGTGTGATCTCTCCAACCTTGAGAGCTCAGCGGTCTTATTTAAGCTAACCGACCATAGCACATCAGAGATGACGAATATATCAATTTTATGTACGCTCCGATATTGGTATTACCAGGACTATGAATATAACATTACAACTTTTTCGTCGATTTCGAAACCGTTGAGTCCAATTTTTCGCGAAAAGTCTGAATCAAAGCGGGATTGTCCACATACACGTCAGACTTTACATATCACTAAAGAAAAAAGTATAACAGGATGATATCACACGGAATGTGGGATTTGGCATCGTCTTTTCGAAACAATACGACGCCGAGATCACGATCATCGATCGATCGGCATCATTTTTGAAGAAATGTGGGCCTATGATTCCACAATGTTGGTGTTTGTCCCAAATGCTGCATTTTTGCTTGTTTACATACCCATTGAGCCAGAAATGAGCCTCATTGTTGAACAATGTTTGGCACAAAAACATCGGATATTCATGAAACTTTTCAAGAGCTCTCAAAGTCGTTCTATACATCACTTCAAGTTGCTACGAACGGCGACGAATCGACTCTCCACAATACACTCTCAGTAAGGCTGCTATATTTTCTTCACCCTATGCTGGACGGTGTCTACTCGGTCGAATATTATCCAGTAATGAATACTGGGTCTTAAGATGGGTGATGGGCTTGGGAATAGTCCGCTCAGTAGGGCGATTATGTTAACCATAAGTGGAGCGAAGCACGCGAAACACATTCTTTACAGAACGTGAATTTTCGTAATAAATTTGAAGCATTTGGAAAGGTTGTTCAGGCGTAAGTCTTTTCTTGATGAAATGCCAAACAATACTGCACAAAAACAACATGACAACTTAACACGACTCACGATCTGTCAAAAACAAGGCTATGAAACTTAGATCGCTTGTTAGAACTATGAGCATGGCACCGTGAATCAAGCTAATAACAATATCTGATTAATAGAATTGCTAAACTAGCATTGCTTACGCAAATGTCGACGAAATCATTCGTCAGATGAAATGGTCAAGATCCGGAATCAGGCTTAAAAGGAAGATGCCACTCTGCAATAAGTTAAATAAATATTTTATAAATTTCAACATTATTCCAAGCAATGCAAAAAATAATAACAAATAATCAATGACACAATATTTCTCATATATTGACTTATTTTGGCTTCAATAAATTCATATTAAATTTCACAGCGGCTGACTCAGTCTTTGACTTTGTTCAAATAAGTCACGTGGAAAAGTTCGTATTGATGTCGAAATACTCTAAGAGTATTGAAAAGTTTTCCTTTACATCTTTTTACTTTTGTTGTGATTCGCTAATGCTTTGGCGCAGTTTCCCACAGCGCGATTTTTCCAAGAACGTGTATTTTGACGACGCGCTGTTTGCTGACGAGCAATTAAATGCATATAACAGTTTGACATGCACATATGGTATTAATCAATTTTCATCCCGCTGGGAATAAACCTTATAAATGTAAGCACAATTGAGTGAGTTGATTAAATTCGAAAATTTGATTACCTTTGATTAATAACCATTCTTAAATGCACTGTTCTCTAACTGCTGCTGGAGGCAATAACTAGACTCACTATAGTACTCAGTTAATATTAGCTGAGTACCCAGTCATATAGACATAGAAGGCACAATTCCTCTAAACTGAGCCAGTTCCTTCTATAAGGATTGCTTGAAGTAAAGGTCCTTAGAGAAACGCCTGAAAACTTGGAATAACAGCAACATAGCATACCAAACAGCTATTTGGAGTAGTGGTAATGTTGGGCAGATCAAAAGCTTCTATTCCTAACAAATATAAGCATAATAATACTGTATAGGTCATCTACCCTTAAGACTCCAAAATCAAAATATTGGAAAAGTGGTTTCAAGGGAATGCATAGCTTGATGAAATGATGGAATATTGTAAGGCGAATGTTCAGTCCTCAGCCGACTGAGACGGGATATTTTCCACGTCTACCAATGTGTCAACTTAAGAGACATTGGTCAGCTGGGGTAGAAAAAAATCAGGTTCTTTAACAAAGCCACTCAATTGCGGAAAAATTTTAATTTGTTTACCAAATTTGATCTAATGATGGCCTGCCTAAGTATATCTACAATCCACCTACAATCTGCCGTTTTTGCTCATTTTAAATAAACCAAACACTCAAGGGGTTATAAGTAAACGCATGCCTTCCAAATACCGATTATTATTACCCTTACTTCTCAAATAGTAATTAAGTAAAGCCCCCAAGAATCTTAAATATTTATTATCTCATTTTCTCACAAATAAGTATTTTCACTTTCCAAACTCTTTAAATAATTTTACTTTCAAAACGCAAATTGCAACTGTTTTCTATATTTCAACGTTGCCATGTAAATTTGCATTTTTATTGCTTACTGTCTCCACGCTTTCACGCCTTCGCCACCGTTGCTAATGCTTCCAAGCTATGTTTATCGACGCGCACAATGCTTCTGCGGGCGCGTGCAAACTCAGCGAGACCCTAGTCGCATTATTATGGCAGACTAGACAGTGAGTGAGTATTGCGAATTACATACATTTTAGCGCAGACCGCAGACGTCTGACACGGCGTTGCCAGCACTCTTGCGTACATTTCAACGTGTGTGAATTTTAAGCACATTTATACCCACAGAAACGAAAAACCAAAAAATCAAGAAAAAATCATTTAGTAATAAATATTTGCATATTGAATGTTTTGAATGCCGATTAAGCCAAACGCAGTTGAGTAGATTGTGCCTTAGATCTTTGTATTTGTTTTTAGTCGTAATTATCGGCAAATTATGGGCTGTCAAATAACGATTTGCAGAAAATGAAACGTTAAAAAATATTTAATAGGTTTTGGAAAATTTGCAAAACATATTTTGTATTTGTGTTTCTATTTGTATTGTATAACTAAGCGATTCTGTTTGCGTCAACACTCGCCAGTCAGATATCTTTTTTAAATTTCCATTCCATTAGCAAAATTGCTGCATCCTTCTTTATACCTTTCTTTTTAAGTAGTTGTAAACTGCTTTTCATTTTTTAAATTGTTCCACAATTTGCATATTTCTTTCTCCGCAATATATTTAATTTGTTAGCCTACATCATTTAGCGCAAATGATATGTCACAAGATTATGAAATAATATTTTAAAGAAAACATATAACATTATCTTTATAATTCTATAAGAAATAACTAATAACCACTCAAGTCGCCTTAAGGATAGTAACCATATTATCTTTACTTAACAAACAATAAAATATCAATATTTCAATCACTGCGTCACCTACCGAACGTTTGTAGTAAGAATTAACCAAAAGTTCAATTTCATGCTCCGTCAATCAACATTTTAATCATATTCAAACCCAATTTAAAGAGTGATACATTTCGAGGTTCATTATTTTTTAAAGAACAAAGACAGAAACTTTAATTTTAAAGGGGAATGTTTAGTATCATTCGAAGGAACATTTTTAGCACTCTTTAAAGATTATCTCTTTAAATGTTGGTCGCCCCTACGTCTCAAGTGTACTATCCGTTGAGTACAATTTTCAATACCCCGTTCGAACATTTCGACTGGTAACTGACGAGCCATTGTAATGTTCTGCTCCAAGGTCTGAATCGAAGCTGGATTGTTCACATAGACTTCAGACTTTACAGAAAAAAACGATGACGATTACGTTCACACCGTCATTTATCGTTGTTTTTTTCTATATGAAATGACAGCTCTTGAATCTCTTCAGATTGATCTCGAGGTGCAT
The DNA here is from genome assembly GCA_027475135.1 of Bactrocera correcta. Taxonomy (NCBI): domain Eukaryota; kingdom Metazoa; phylum Arthropoda; class Insecta; order Diptera; family Tephritidae; genus Bactrocera; species Bactrocera correcta. The sequence goes on along the minus strand of CM050323.1, from coordinate 100,645,430 downwards.
AAAATACAACAAGTCGTTCCATACGTCAGTCCGAATTGTTGCAAACAGCGTCGAATCAACTCTTCAAGGTCTTCGTGTACACTCTCAGCTGCGACTGCTATATTTTCCTCACTGCGTGCTGGACGTGGTCTACTCGGTCGAATTTTCTCCTTTAATGAATTCTGGGTCTCAAGATGGATGATGGTGTTGCGAATAACACGTTCAGTAGGTCATAAACCATAAATCGAGCGAAACGCACGAAAAATATTCTTTACAGAACGTGATTTTTTATAATGCAATTGAACGATTAAGAAACATTGTTCGGGGGTAAGTCCCTCCATGACGAAATGCCTAACAAATAACATGACAGTTTGACACGACTCACGCGCGACCTGTCAAATAAAGGCTATTGAAAAAAGTACCCCTACTTGGATCACACGTTAGAAACTTTATAGACTTTTCAGGGAGACCTAAAAGTAAAAATGCAAATTCTCAACACCAATTCGAACTAAAAAAAAAATAAAATTAACTTAATTAAAGCTACGAAGAATCTGTTGTCAAGTTGTTGTTGTTACACAAGAAGTATAGACTTTAGATTAGCCTCAAAATTGAGTTAGAAATTTGTATTAATTAATTTATGATATATAAAAAAAGTTGTTAATCGACTCATCTTAGGGTTTTATAAATTAGTAAACGTCCATAAGCAAATCAACTGCTTATATTAATGGATGTAAGTAAAAATACTAATTAATTCAATTAAGGTGCTGATGTAAGGCTTCCATGCTTTGCAGATCTTCTTTACTGGCGTAAACCCCGCTTACGCGTTTATAGCCGAATCAATGCTTTGAAGATAGAAACGGAAAAAGAGCTTGGAAATTGTTTAAATTATTCGTGTAGAAAAGTTGCTAACTGACTTCATTAAGGTGTTAGCTATAGTCTTAAACGTCAATTAGCAAATCGCATTTGTGACTTGGCTTGAACCGTTGAACTGTTGACAGTCATAATTTTGAAGTAGTATGTAATTTTGTCTATCTTGGAACCAGCATCAAATCCAAGAACAATATTAACAACATCTACTACTTTGGACAGAGTAATCAATAGAAAAGTCAAATCCTCACTCAACGGACACAGACCATGCTCTACAAGTCCCTCATCATTCTTATCCTGGTATATGAGTCGGAGTCATAGTCGGAATCACCATCTGATAAATTGGCCTTAAGAGTGAAAGATAAGGAAAAGAAAGAATTTGCGGAAGATTTATAGCCTATAGGCAACGGCGAATACCACAATCAATGGAACGATGATATGTACGATATATGCGACGCGATGACAAAGTCGAATCAAGAGACAGCGGCTACGATGGCTGGGTCTTTTTGTCTGGATGGAATAGAACACTACCGCCTAGAAGGTTTTCGATTCAGTACCCACCGGCGGAAGCTGAGGAAGAGGAGAGTCTCCACTCCATTAGAGCGATCAGGTGGAGAAAGACCTGGCTACTCTTGGTATCTCAAATTGATGCCAAATAGCGAAAAGAAGAAGCAACTGGCGCGCTAGTGAAACCTCGGCTATAACTCCGTAAACGGAGAAGAAATATTAATATATTTCAGGAAAAAACAAAAATTTTCTTACTTAAGAAGCTGACTGAAACACATATGAGCCTCAAATACTTTGCAGGTAACTTCAAAATTCAGTTAGAGAATTATATACATTTTAATGCATTATGCATTATGTATTTTGTTCACTTTTTTCTGGATGCGGAAATTCATTTGACCTCCTTCATTAATCAACTTTTATGCGTTGTGTGCCTTTTTTGTCATTACAAAAATAATTTGGTTCAAATAGTTATACATATAAGACATTACCTAATATTTTTATGAATTTTCTAAGTGACAGATTTTGATAGTTGACGTTAATGCATCAATAAACAATAGATTTCTTCGATTCGCCATTTCCCTGCTTACCGCTTCTACTTTTTTGTCAAGGAATTACATGTAAAAGCAACAACAAAGTTATCGAGGTTATTTCATACAAGAGATTATGCGGATACCTCAAAGATATAAAGTGGTACAGCTGCTAGCTTCAATGCTATCAAGTTTTGTTTTGCGTAGTTTGGATAAATTTTACTATTGTGAATAGTCCAAATGATAAATATAAACACAAATTTCCTTCTCTTATGTATTTATAAAATTTAAGACTTAATATCAATATACTAACTCCAGGGAGGGATTTAAATTTTTGCCGCCTTTGGGCATTGGAAAAAATGCCGCCCCGTCACTGAAATTTCACTAAAAATTATTTTGATTTGATATTATGTTTTCAAAAAAAATTAAAATATTTAAAGTATTGCAAATAATTTATTATATATATATAACACTTCAGTATAATATAAAAAATATAGATTCTTGTTCTATATATAACACTTCAGTATAATATAAAAAATATAGGTTCTTGTTCTTAAAACTACAAATTTCGCACTGAGCTTGACTAATAATTGTTTTACAATAATTTTTTTCACAGGCAAACACGCCTGACTTTTTGAATTGCAAATTGGTCGATTATATCTTCACAATCTAGACGTTGAAGTACATCTGATTCGATGCACAGAATATCTAAGCTATTGAGTCTATTTGCACTCATTGTAGAACATAAGTACTTTTTAACTCTTTTCAAACAAGAAAACGATCGATCTACAGTTTGTTATCGCTAAAGTAATAAATATTCGATATGCAAGTTCTACGTTCGGAAACTGTGTATAATGGTCGTTTGCACGCAAAAGTTTCAGAATATCGGAAGTTGAATTTTGTTCCAACTTTTTTTCAGTGTAATAAGCATGGAAGTGTACGAATTCGTCCTCCAATGAGGACTCAAGATCTGAAAAATAAACATTTTGTAAACGTTTATCTCGGTTACGAATCTCTCCATTATCCAAATTGCCAAATTCAATAATAACTGAGAACTTTTCATGAATCTTTTTATATGCAACACATCTTTTTCGCAATTCAGAATCAAGATTGTCAAGAATGACATTAAAAGTGTTGACTCTAAAGTGGTATCGACCTGACAGTTGTACATCTCCATCCCGTGATTCATCAGCTTGTAATTTTCTCCTTCTTTTTCTAGAAACTTTGGTTTTACATTCTTTTATCTCTGAAATATTTAAGGCAGTTTTTTCATAGATTTCGAATTCATTTCTCGTGTCAGCAACAACTTTGATCAAACCATGATAATCGTCGATCACGTCAGCAATGCTACAATCAACTTTCTGCAATCTTTGACTAACAGCATTGAATTGTGAGAGTAAAAAATGCCAAGGTATCTGCATAAATGATGTTTCAATTCGCTTCAATTGAATTTGTAAACCTTTAGCTTCTTGTCTTGTAATTGTATTTTCTTCCATATTTTCTTCAATAATAATCAAAGTCTCGATTATTTCGTCGAAATATGGATTAAGTACATGAACAGCTTCATAACGAGCTGATCATCTGCAGATAAAGATTGTAACGCAATTCATTTTTCAGTATGAGATTGTAAAACTTCCGAGTGGTGCGTCGATGCAGTAAAGAAGTTTCTAGCCCGCATTCTACTGCGTGAATTGTAACTAAATTCATAGAATGAGCAGCACAAGGATGGCATATTCTGCAAGATCATTAATTTCATGAATTCTTGCTTGTAATCCTGAATTAATTCCTGATACAATATACGTTCTCTGCTATTACTTTTATAAAATATTTTCGATGTTTCACATCTGCCAGCTGTCAACTGACAGCTCACGTTTTTTTTTTTTCTACTTTCCAAATTTTGCCGCCCTGGGCACAAGCCGCGACTGCCCCTAGTGTAAATCCACCACTGACTAACTCACAAGCCAGAAATATAAGGGGTTACAGCAATGTTTTCTATTGTATCAGAAATAAGAGTTGGTGAAATGTTTATGCTATACTTTGTTTGTTCTTTGAGAAAGTTTTACAAATGTCTTAATTGCATTGCAAATATTAGGCGATGCATTGAGAAGTTTATTTATGTAAGAAGTTTGGTCTATATAAGTTATAAGAGAAATTCCACATTAAATTTGAACAAAAATATGCTCATTCGCAGAACAGAAGCAAAATTAAAAAATTTTAAATGTTTGAACTTGAAACAAATCAAATGAAAAATAACAAAAAGAGCGTTTCACTTTCGTCTTCTAAAATCTTCCTTTTGCTTTTAAACCCCGAGCCAAAAAAGGTTTCTATCATTCTTTTGGCTGAATAAATTTGAGGCGTCTGCAACTAATTAGAAACAAATTTCATGTTAATTGAACTGTCAAAGAGTATCAAGCAATCAGTCGTAAATTCCTTGCACTCGAGAAACTCGCCAAGAAAGTTGCAAATGCTAACAAAATGGCGCTAATTAAAATCTTTCACTACAGCTTGGTCAATATGGAAACACAACAGTGAAGCGAAGTAGTGTAAACGGCAACCGTGCAGTAGAACAGGAAATTAGAGAAAAGTTTTGCTGAAGTTGATGGCTAAATTATGCAGAAAATCGAAAATGTGTGATAAAGACTTTAAAAGCGAAATATCTCATTGAACCTTTCTCAACGGAACTACTCTCTTTTTTTCTGTTTTTTTTTTTCCTTTCTATAGTTCAATGGATACAATTCGGGACACTATCGAATAGAATTTGAAGTGAAATCTGAATAATGCTTTGATAAATTGTTAAGCTCAGCCAACTTTAGGAGTTCTTGAACACAGTGGTTTCTAAAATTTTTTTGATTATGTTTCTATTCTATTTATTCTTCTCCAATCGAGAGAATTGTTAGTGCTTATAATAAAACTATCCCAGTTTTAAATAAATAAGATCATAAGTAATAAAAAATTGTTCTTTTGGTAACCTTCCATTGATATTTTGATAGTTCATTTATTGAATATAAAATAATTTTTGAATATCTGAATTAAGGGAGTATTCTGCTCTAGAAATCAAATTTTGGGCAGTTTTTGAATTTTATTTAAAAAAAAACCAAAAATATTTTTGCTATCCATATTTTATTGTGTTTTTATTGTTATCTTAAGAATACAAATAAAAAATTAACAAAAAAAAATATTAAAAATTAAAATAATTAAAGGTTGGGTTGTAAGAGACAGGTGTAAAAAAATGGCGCATCCTGGTGACCTTGATCCTGACTCTCCTGGTAGTTTGAAAAAAAAAATCAAAAGAAATGCTTAATCAGTAAGGATGCTGTTATAGTCTGAGAACACGATTTTTTTTTTTTTTAAATTGCGACTGCCTGAAAATAAAAATAATTTTTTACGTTTTTTTTTTTGAAATTCCAGAACATTTTTTAAATATTAAAAACAAAAATTTTTACACGATGCTGGTAGGAACAATAAAGGATTATATAAAGAAGGTTCACACAAAATTTCAAGTAAATTGGTTGAGATAATGCCGGTACCGTGCGGAAAAAAGTAGTTTCGAGAAAAACTCGTTTAAAGTTTAGGAGACAATACTAGTGAACACGGACGCCACCTTACAAAATCGGCTGTATCTCCGAAAATAAGTCGAATTTTTGAAAAACCCCTTCCAAGGTCATATTTTTGAAAGTCTGAACTTTAAATATATGAAAAAAAAAATCGAGTTTTTCAAAATTCTAGAGTGGAATACCCCCTTTAAATATCAAACAAATTTTAAATAAATACAAATAAATACAAAATACTTATCAGTTCTTTGCCGCCACTTTGTTGTTCTTTAGAAGTTCTGCTCCGTCTTTTCAAAATACTTCCAGGAATGGTGCTGTTGTGCAGTATATCAATAAATTTTCGGTTTGTATCTTTAACTAATCGTAAGGTAATAAAAAATATAATTAAAATAAAATATGCTTTACCGAAAAAGGAGTCAGAGTTAACCAGAACTTAACTAATTGATAGCTGCTAACCAGATATTGAAAAAAAAGCCCTTTATTATCTCATTTCATAGAAGCCACTTTATTACTTAAATACAACTGCTTGAGTACTATGTAAGACCTTAGCGATAGAACAAAATAATAAAACTTGCAACCTTCTTAAGTGCACCCAGTTACAATTTGATTACATTTTAAGAATTCTTTATTCATTAAAACCAACTTCCATTATAACGGCATTATTGCATTTCGTTGCCACAAAGCAAATGCAGTCAAATTTTATGCCGCAAGCACTTAAGAAAATTGTAGCTCGCTGGCATATAAGCAAATAACCAACGACCGTATGCATACATTTACTTATATATGTATATATAGTATATATTGACATTGTAAAATCAAACAGCAGCCTTATATGGCTTGGGCGGATTCAAAAGAAATGCGATCAAGAAGCAAAGGAAAAAATGCATGGAAGCTGCCGTACGGCGTCATGCGGCACTAAATTAAACACAACACTCACTTGAAAGCGAGCAACAGTGAAAAGAATTTCACCAACTATATATAAAAATAACAACAAATACCAAGTGCGCCATAAACTTTTTAAGCTCACTCACACACGTACACAACCACACACACAGAGACGCTGAAAAGAATGCACAGAAAATTGTGGTAAAGTAGAAAATTCACTGCAAGCCGCAGGTAAGTAATGTAATTTTAATTTTTCGCATAACGCAGTCACACACCCACACACATGCAGCGCTGTGGCGTACACTTTTCTTCCTAAGGTAGTATGTGTTAAAGTGCGATATATTACAATTTGTTGTACTTAAGTGACAAAGTTGCAAGTAGCGGTTTAAAAGGATTACAAGTAGTTTATGTGGTGTCGTTAATCCCGGATGTGGGGCGTAATTCATGATGGTAGTCCCCCTTACAACTTGTTGCAGAGAGCTTAATAGTTTTTTTCATTTCGCCGTTTTTTGTAACACCCAAAACAAAGCGAGGGAGATAATACTACAGATGATCAAAATCCTACTATAGCCACCTGTCCCATGGGCATTCCAAATACCAAGAAATCGACTATGAGAACTTCAGTGCCTAAAAAACTTATCGATCCAAACGAGATTAAATTTCTGAAAGTGCAGTCCTTGGCGGGATTCGGGTTAATTTCGGTAACGTTTCCCGACTGTTGTGGGAATTTAACACTTCTGTGAAAATGTCTGTAAGTGGACAGTTAATTTACTAAGAACAATGCAACTGAGTGCTAAAAATTAATAAAATCAAGCGGTTGTTTCTAATAACAGTCGGTCCTTACGGCTAAATTAAATAAAATCGGTTGAGTGCCTTACCTAGCTCCCATATATCAAATATAAAAGTTTCAAACTTATCGGGTATTTTATTCGTTTATATAGGTCAATATAGAATGCTGTTGCTTAGTATCGCAAGTGGGCTAAATCAAATAACAACCATGCCTACTTTTCATCTATATATTATACTAGCAGCCCGTCCCGGCATCGCACGGGGTAGACAATTATTTACTTTTGGAAATTTGGCTACAAAACACTTTTTTCACAAATATTTTTATTTGTATTAAAAAAAATCCCACAGTTATATTTGTAGTAAGTCTATTTATGTTCAATTTCTTTGATGGTTTAAGTGGCGGGCACTTTTGAAAAACTAAAAAATTAAAATAATAACTATCAAAAAATTAAAATAACAATAATAAATAATGAATTCAGTCGTTTTACATATAAGTAAATAATAAATTATTAAATAAATATATTAAATAATAATAATATTCTTTAAAAATTAGCGTACAAAAATATTATAAGTAAAAGTAATAATTACGAAAAAAATAAATAAAATAAAAATACTAATTATGAAAAATTAAAAAATAATAATAATCAAAAAATTAAAATAATCAAAAATTAAAATTCAGTCCTTTTACATATATTTTGTGCCACTGCACGTGCTCAATTATGCTAAATAGAATTCTTTACTTTGATTCTATCGGCTCTGTTAGCCGCCAAATCGAACATCATACAGAATTCAATTTGCACCTTCTCTATACTTTACATTCTCTGGCCCGGCGCGCTTTACAGAATGCATCGCAAACAACGGCCACGGCGCTATGGCGGTTATGTTTACTTTTTGAATTTTTTAATTCATAATATCTTTTGAATGGAAAGTCCAATTTAAAAACTATTTTATAGGTAGTTAAATGGTCTTCACCAGAAAATAATTTATTTGGATAAGGATTAATATAAACACATAAATAGCATGGTTTGAATTTGGTTAGCATTTTCATTAATGTTTAAAATGAAAAAAGTTGTTGTTGTGACATAACTATAATAGTTGGACATATGCTACCGCGGAGTTTTTTGTAGACATTATGATTTTCTTCAATATTGTTATACATTATTTTGTTCTATCGCTAATAGTTTCGGCAGCTCATTCGACGAAAGACACTTTAAGACTCATTCCTCTACTCCTTCGGTTACATTGTTCAAATTTTACCAAAGATCCCTAATCTTTTTCAAAATGAAATGTAGCCTATGTCAAATTGGAATAATGTAGCATTCTATTGGTGAAAAAATTTTTTAAATCGGCCCAGTACTTTTTGCGCCTATTCATTACAAACATACAAAAATAGGTACAAATCTTTCCTCTTTATAATACTAGTATAGATATATCTTTCACTTTACAAAATAAATATCAAACACGAATAAACTTATAGAAATAAAACCTTGTACAAGTAATGCATCTTAAGTGTGCCATTTCAGTTACAAAATTGTCGAAATCTATCCGAAGCATTTCACGTGCCCAGATTTCGATTATGTAGACGTCAGTGCTCAGGGCCTCCCCCCTGAAAGCTCACCCTGTACACTGCAGTTTACAACACCAACGCCGTCAACTAGCAGTAACACCACACACCAATTTTTTTTTAAATAAAAAACCTTTTTTTTAATATATTTTAAAACATTTTTTTGAGTCATTTCTCAATACATCGCTTTCTGATTTTTTTTTTTTTTTTTTGAAAATCAAAAATTTTTTATTTTTATTTTTTTTAAGCATCTTTACATTAATTTCTTCACCCGATCCGCCGCAGATTCCGAATACTGTCGGTCTTAACGAAAAATGTTTAACTCCCGTTTACTAACTATATGTGACCTGGTGTACGAAACGGGGGCTTAGGTGTCAAAACATCATTTTTTTTTTTGTTTGACACCACACCTAAGCCCTCTTTTCGTAAACCAGGTCACATATATAAATTATTTTAAGGACTCAAATATTCATCTCATCAAAAGTTTTCTTTAATAAATTCATTGTTTCGTTGGCAGTACGGCATGCAAAGCCGTTGTGTTAGTTCCAAAAGCAATCCTCATTAAATCCTCCAATTCCGACACGATAAGTCGTTACTCACGGCTATATAGGGGCTATATAGCGCTCTCTGTTAACATTAACATTATTATTTTTGCAGAAATATGGAGCAATGATTCCCTGTACTCACCAAGAACACCAAAAAGTGACTTTTTGGGTATGTAACCACGTCTAAAGAATGGCTTACGGATTATAATTATACCAAATGCGACAATTTTCTTTATTATGCAACAAAAGTGACCTTCATGACTAAACAAAATTTTTTTATGAAAATCAGCATCGGTGGCCAACTCCATTCAACGAAAGTGCAACGCGCTTAATGATCGTTCGACTTCAGTTCTTGCATATGTACTACCAGTTGAGTTTCGTAAGCTTACAAAACAATATCCTTTCGCAAAATATTCTATAAAATGGATGTGTATAGCTCCAATTGTTTTGCGCAAAGGCGGATTTCATTCGACTCTTCTTTGATACTCTGGTATATATCTGGAATATATGGTTTTGATACTCTGGCAGCGAGCTGTACGACGTCATTGATAATGTAGTACTGCTTGAATAACCGACTCTGCTAGGCGACTATATCGACGAAATGTTGGCGAATGTATCGCGTGAATCAAACCATTATTTCGGTAATAAATTTGCACGATCTTCAAACGCTGTTCCGGAGTAAGTCTGATAAAATAATAAACCAAACTGAGTCTAAGTCAGTCAATGTGCGAAACTCCAATGCAATTAAGCGCGCGTATTTTCCTTTCTCTTCTCTTTTCTTTTCTTTTTCCGAAAATTGTATTTTTGTATTTTTCAGTTAGCACAATGTTATGCCAAAAGCAAATCTAAATTTAAACAAAAAACTCCAAAATACTTTAAACCGATTTGACGATTATGCAGAAATATTATCGAGTAAACTCATCAAATACAAGAGCATTACATTGTTAAATCCGAAAAATCCATCAATGCCTCTTATACAGGTCGTGTATTGAGTAATAGATGTGGCGTAAAATACTTAGAAAAGCAAACAAAACAAATCTGAAATGTGTAATGAGCAAAAGCCAAATATTTCTGCAGCAACTTGGACTGCTGCATTGTTGTCTATGCACAAGAATGAAAACTAATTACGAAACAGTGATTGCACACGTTACGTGCAGCTGCTATAGGAGGAGTAGGGAGGCAAGATTTTAAGTTAGAAAATGTTGCCAACATGCTGTTGTCAGTTAGTGGACAGCTTGACGAGCGGCATATTACGTAGGCAAGCAACATAAGGCACACAAATGACAGTTCAACAAATTTGCAAACTGATGTCTTAACTCTGCTACGGCACACTGAAAATCCAAGCTTAGGCAGTCTGATGAGGCATGAAATTATATAATTGCAGCATGCGAGTCATATGAGGAAGTAGAATGAATGTGATAGTTGGAAAAATAGCACAAAAAGCACAGTGGTTTTGGGAGAATATTGTAAAGTTTATATACATATTTTGTATGAATTTCTACTTTATCCACCAGCATGCTGAATTATATATATATATATCAGTCATTTCTTACTTCAGCTTTAAGCTCGAAAAGTTGATATACATATTTGTATAGCCAACCATAGCGCAAATCAATGTCAGTAACAGTACTTTTTATACAATAGTTCTTATATGGTGTTAAAAAGGAGAACACTTTTTTTTTAATATAATATGTAATATAAGGGTCTTCCTTTTAGTCGTAAATTTTCTTAGTTGCCAAACCGGCTGTCAAATGGGCTGTCAAAGTGAGCATGTGTTTTTGACATTTTTGCAAATTATTATATGAAGACCTACACTGAACAAAAACTTTAAATTGCGGAAAGGTTTTCATCGTCGCCTTATCTTAAGCTACTTACCAATACTTAAATAAATATAATTATTGTATTGTGTGGAAACAATATTGAAAAGACCCGCCAGTCTCCACTTCACACCAAGAAAAGTCAACTGATATGATTTACATGCCGAAAGCCTTACTGGTCTATACTTTCGTAAAATCGAGAAAAAGCTGTACAATGTTCTTTAGAACACCAATAAGAGTCTTGCAAGCTCTAAATAGTTTCCGATAGATGGTAATATAAGCATTGAAATTTACATCTATTGGGACGAACTTTTGATTACTAGAATATATCAAGAAATTTAAGCATATGAATTAAACACGTAACTCACTTAGATGAGACCAGTCTCTTTTTTGTTATATTACATTAAGATAAAAGCCTATGCTGACAAATCAGTTATGATAAACTAGTCGAAGAACTCATAAAATATACATATAATTGTTTTAGCCACCCGCCGGCCTCTCTGCATATACGGAAACTAGTCCAGCAGCTTTGAGATATCGTTCTAAAATTTTCACGTGGCCTTTTTTAACATTTCTCTCTCAACAAGCAATATACACACGTTTAGATATATACTGTATATGCCTCACACCACCAATTAAGCTATCACATTGCACTTACGGTATTACCTTACTTAAAACGATTTTAATGGCGTTGATTGCCGGTCTAGTATGCGTGAAAAGCGCCACAATAAAAGCGAAAAGTGGCAGAGGGTTGTCTAGTACCAGTAGTAGTACAGTGTGCCATGTTAGCTACACAGGCGCACAATGCTAACTGTGGCTTCTGTGTGCAACATGGTTACGTTTGTACAATACAGTTGCTTGTATAAGTGTGTGCCACCACAATTGTGGGAGTATTGGTTACCGTTGCAAATGCACTTTCCTATTATTCATTCATTTTATACAAATACCTTAAATTTGGCTTGCTGTTGCTATCCATCAACATATGTATGTAGTAAACATGTGATAGAAAGCAATCATATACAGATCCAACGATGCATATATAAATATATATATTTTCGCATATATTCAAAGCTTTTAATTATTGCATTCAACATGTGGCAACTGATGGATGTGTAAATGGAATTTCTGAGTGGTTAGTGGTGCTTTATTGTCTCATATTTTATACCTCTTTATTGTGTGCTTAATAGCATGCAAGGTGGATTGTGTAACTAAAATGTATTTAAATGCATACAATATTTGAAAATATGTATTTTCACATACATATATATGTTGCAGCAGCTTCAACACGTGGATTTGATTATATTAATTTACAGGTGTACGAATGAAAATGGTTATTAAAAATTCGAAATATTTTCAATTTTACGCGCGCATATTGTATTCAAAGCTTATTTCTAAATATTATTTAACATTAATTTGCTTACCAGATACTTATATTTTGGGTTTTCTACTTAGTTTTATTGAACATTTTTATTTCCATTCTACCGTGTATTCAAATCCATGCGCTTAAAAAAATGTATTTAAAAAAATTTTTTATACTTCAAATTAAGTGGCAACACCACAAAAATAATTTTTTGTAAAAATATTTTAAAAATACTTATTTTACATTCTTTTTTTTACGTTTTCTGAAATTTGTGTGATTATACAGTAGAGGTGGCAACCCTGTTCCATTATTTTGTAAAACAGCAACTTCATATAAATATTGTTGCAATTGCTGCAATTACAATTTCCAACTTTTCAGCTATTTACAAACTGTTTTTATTTACTACTAGGTGGCAACTCCATAAACCAATATAAAAATTTTAACTCCATTCCTGCATGTATTCAAATGTATGCCTTTATAACACTTATTCCAAATACAAAAATATTTGTTTGCACTTTAAATTAGGTGGCAACGCCTCACAATTTTTTTTCTAGAAATACTTTAAGAGTACTTATTTTACATACACCGTTTCTTACATTTCTAACTTTTTTATAACTATTTAATACAGGTGGTAACCCTATTGCATTTTGTAATTAAGTAGCAATTTCGTAAAAATATTTTTGTCCACATTCTATTTACAATTTTCAACTTTTTACTATATTCCAAACTGTTTATATTTAAAATCAGGTGGCAACTCCAAAAAAACAATATTAAGTTATGAGTTTGCTAAAGGCAGTGTCAAGTTAAGCTTTTCTAAAAATCTATTTTGAAATCCATTTTCTAAACATACTGTTATATATTATGAGAAATCTATTTGTCAACAATTATTTAAACTCAAATCCGATCCGAACCCAATTTTAAGGAGATTAAAATATGTTTCAATTGCGAGAATCAAGGTTAATAATATTATGTCTGGTATCAATAAATCATAAAAGGCTAACCCGACAGAGACAATCACAGGATTCAATTGGATATCGTCGTTGGAGTAATTAATCAAATGCTGTAGAGGTCGCAACTAACTTATGGTCAGTTTATGGCTCATTCACAGGCTCTGTACATCTAGGAATATACTTTTTCCGCTTCCACAAAAGTCGAATTCGCGTAACCGGAAAGAACTCGGCTTTTTATCCCGTTAAAGACTTTCAACTTGGCTTGAGATAAGGTTAGTTTTCCTCGAATTCATCAAATAACAAAGCGTCCGAAAAATGTATGTTTTTACGGACTCTTAAAAACGAATCTGGAGCGACCGACACGAATAAGGGCATGTATTATAAATAGATAATAAGATCGCTGAGTTTCAGACGGTTAGTTCAGCCTAAATAATTAATATAGTAAAGAAGTCTGAAAGTTTACACAAGACCGTATAATGATCGAGACCCTAGAGTCATTCAGAGAACCCCAAAATCTGCTCCACTCTTAATATATGATTAGCTGCAATGGCATCATAATTTCCATTAACTTGCAACAACTCTTTTCAAAATCATTTTAGCAATACTCACCCAGCTTCATAATTGGAACGTTGACAGCCCAAAAAATGGGTTTCAAGAGAAATCGTTTCAAAATTTCAAAAATTTTTTTGATTTCGGATGAAAAATGCCACAAATAGCCAACATTTTTTGCTAAATGGCGTATGTACATCTTTAACTGCATTATAAACATTTTCAAATTTCTGGGTTTTCTTTATAAATATAAATCTAACTGTTGTTGTAAGCAACACTCTCTACTCACATCTCGGAATTCAATTACTTCACAATTACTAAGCTGAGAACCAGCCATACTTATAGGCATCTTGATTTACCTTGAATGGTACATTATTGCCACAACTATGTGAAAGCAAGTCAAAGTAATGGTTTTACGAGTTAAAGAAAATAAAATTATAAAATCTCGCCGACGTAAGGGCGTCTGCAGTCTTGCGTTGCCTTCAGTATAGGTTTGTATGTAGAATAAATCAGTACGAATGCACTCGCGTTAAGTAAACAGAAGATGCTTATGCTCACAGGAAAACCTGCACTAGGTCAAGGCTGGTCGATTCATGGAGGATAAACACATATTGAAATGTATATTAAATGCTTATAAGGATAGAGGAAAATGTACAAAACACAAAGTAATCAACAGCTTAACTGTAATTTCTAAACACGCATGAAATGAAGAAATATATTTTTATTTGAGGTTAATGGTTGATAAGTGAAAGAAACATGTTTTATAGTTTTAAAAATATTGTTATATAATTATCCTTTAAAAGCTAATGTTCTTTAAATCTTTATACTAAACTGTACTATACTTTACTATAATATATGTGTATAGTATTTAAAAAAAATGCAAGATTTAAAAGAAAAAAGAGCCCATAGGTGGGGTTTTACCGCAAAAACCTACTATGAGAAGTTTTCCCCTTTATTCTACCAAATTCATTGACTCAGCTATTATCCACAAGCCAACCAACATCAATCATATCCGTGCTGATGGCTGAGTGCTCACCTGGCAGTACTCGTAATAGCTAATCGCCAACATTCTCCTCCGATACCCAAGCGAGGTCGGTGGCAATAAATGCTCTCTCTATTCACACCGACACCGCGGACGCGCGAACAACACTAACTGAATGGCTGACTCGTGGGACCAAACAAGAACTTAAATAATAATAACAAAACAGAACTCAAATGCCACTTTGACGAGCAACTACTAAGGGGATAACTGCAACCATTACAACATATCATATACCTACAAAGGAGTCCGCAAAAGACAGCCTCCTCACCTCAAATCAGTATAAACGTATAAAGAGAACTATGGCAAGTACTAGCCAGAGTACGCTAGTAGTGGCGGCAACAAAAACAGAGAATACCATTCAAAGTACCCAAATCATAAACATAGAAACTACGACCTGTAAGGCGAAATACACTGACAGCCAAAGGAGAGAACATTAGAAGAAGATTAAAAAATCACAAAATCTATTGAGGAAACAAAAATAAAAAAAGAGCAAAGATTAGGCTGCTGGCACTTTAGCTGAGGAAGAGAAAATAAAAAACAAAGCATGCAAAATTTTTCTGGAAAGGAAGCAATCGGAACTTTCCGCAGAAGACAATGATGTAAGCAACGAACATTCAGTTGCCTATAGTAAACAAAAACTACTCGTCTCCAAACACCATTCAAGAGAGATAGGGGAGATAGACGTCAGATTGTCGAGTCCAGTATTAAGCGGTGTGCTATTCGAAATTTAACCCCATGGAGGCTTCAGGGGCAGACTGGACCTTTTTGAAACTCCTAATGACTAGCGTCTACAAAACTGGCAATGCTGTAGTAGTCCCCAAACTAAAGCTTATACCCGCCAAGGATATCCAAAGAAAAATTCGTGCCTGCAGTTGTTTATGACTCTAGAACAGCCAGACGAAAAACTCATGAAGCTTAAAAAACAAGCATTTAGTTTAATTTAGTTTTTAATTAAGGAGAAGAGCCATCATCTGCTAAGAGTCAATGGAAGATCTTTCAAAGCTGACAACATCAGCTTCAGTATTCGCTAGGACAGCACGAATAACTTCCAGCCGAAAGGCGCAATTTTTGATCAATGTTCGCAGCAATTGGAGCCGTATGTTAGCAATAATAGGCTAAAAATTTTCTTCCAGGTAGTCAATTGTTTCGGACTTATCTGCGTAGAGAGGTGACTTCACATAACTCCATAAAAAATACTCCAGCAGTTTTACATTGTAATATCTTGGAGCCTAACGCCGTGCGAATTATCGCTTACGAACAGCTTCTCTCAGTATATTGAATGCTTCTTTGCTGTATGGCATGCAGCGCCATCTTATTGGAACTAAAGGTCGCCCACATTAACAACCTTTAATTTATGCTAGACAAAGTTATATTAGTTAGCATAAAATTATAGAAAACTCAGAATAGAAAATATGGGTTATAGAAGAAGCTAGAAGCGCGTGCTTTCATACGTAGTAACCTTCAAATAGTGAAAATATTTGTTTTTAAAATATGACCAAATAAATAAGAAGAGAAAAGTTTAATCTCAAAGTCATGTAAAAGCATAAGATTCATTGGTTTCTGAGAACAGCTTTTAAGTAAAATGCTAATATCTAAGCTTCCTGAAAATAATAGCAAAACGAAAGTACTAAGAGGCTTAAAACTCTTAATTCATACTAAACCTTAAGTGACAGAGCCATCGAACTACCTCATCAAAATCTTTGCTCACCCTTTCTCCGCGTCAACAACAAAATTGTAAACCAAATATTAGAAAATAAATTCAATTCTAACACAAAGTTCAAGGTACGTTTACTATTCCTCGGCAAAAATACTTAAATCTAGTTATAGATGTAAATGTTCCCGGAAATCAGGGCAACAATAATACCTGGAAATTTACGAGACAATGTCAAGCTGAAGCTTGTTGGAACAAGCAAAATTTATTTACACGTGCAATTTCGAAAAGAAAGCGAATGAAGCCATAATTTTCGACACACATACAAAAATTTTATCGCTACAACAACAGACACAAGTACACACACTAACATTTACGCATAAAATCAAAACACAACCACACAACGCTTACGATGACGTTATAATTACAATTGAAGCACTTAAAAATCACAAAAAGCAAAATGCAAAATCAAAAGTCTGCTTTATATTCCATTCTAAGTGAAATGTTTTTGCCATAAAATCAAAGAAATACACCCACACTCCTACACACACATACACAACCACACGTAAGTTGTAATGTAACAGCAACGCCTCTGTAATCATAAGCACTCGTTGATTTACAGCTTTGATAAATAGTGGTACTGAAATATTTATGAGGGAAAATTACAAGATTGCACTTACACAACTGTATTTGTGTATGTGCGCTTATGAATTTGGTTGTTTGTGTACGTAAAATGTGGAAAATTTCGGTAATTTACACAGTTGTTTTCGCTTCAAAATTAATTATGCTCAATTACTTCATGAATGCCATCGTAAACGCGGTGAATATTCAAGTTATGAAACATGAAACATTCAAATATTGAACTATTTCGATTTGTGAGCCGATGTGTAGGAGATAATCGCTTTATATTTGTATTGTAAATTGATTCATAATGTCTGCAATAAGGGGCTTTAAGATGGAGCAAAAAATAATTAGAAAATCAAGTGGTCACTTTTAAACAATTTGGCTATTTTAAGTACATTTGCAAGAGCAAATTATTCACAATTAAAATCCCCGTAAAATTATGGATCGATCTGGAAAATGTTTCGATTATCAAATAATATATCGTTGTCTTGGCCAATAATTCATGAAGAATTAGGTGGATATACCTTGATAAAATAAAATGGTTTCCATACGCAAACTTAATTTTGATTTTGATCCATCAGTTTCTATGCTACAGTGGTCCGGTCAGTTTTTTCAGATATTATAATAAATAGCGAATTTCATGGAGATATATTGTCAAATCAAAACGATTTTCATACAAGTACTTACTTGAATTAAATTTTTTCAGTTTGTATGTCAGCTTTGAGCTATAGTAGTCCGATATCGGTTGTTCCCAAAAATAAACAGCAGCAGCTCCATAAAGAAACAAAACTTCAGCGAAATTTCAGAACGATATCTTAAAACTTAGAAACTAGTTTGCGATAATTACTCTGACTATGGCATATAAATGCTCGTTCATATTTTGTAGAAACTCCGACCTTTGCTTTTAGGTAAGACAAACTTCGTGACAACCTAATATACTCTAACAAAGTGAAGGAAAAATAATTTTATATTTTCAATAATAACACATATTAAATACTATCTAAGTCCTCCTGTTACAAGGAACATAAATTCGACTGATTTGATAGAGGTACCCCTTAGGAATTCTATATTTCAAATATTTACTCGAGTTAATAGTTCGTTAAAAATGGGATGGATTTTGAGCTTCGAAAGTATCGAATATATTATTAATATTACATATTACTAATCGAACTTCAAAATATAAGAAAAAAACTGGCAAACTTATACAAAAAATTATGACTCAATACAATGGAATATAAACATTTTTATACCACTGCAACATGTTGCTAAAGAGTATAACAGCTTTGTTCACCTAACGGTTGTATGTGTCACTTAAACTAATCGAGTTCGATGTAAGATTATGTATATATAAACGATCAGGATTATGAGACGAGTTGAAATCCGAGTGACTGTCTGTCTGTTCGTCCATAAAATTGAGATCTCTTGATGAAAATTGGTACATGTGTATATACATTTGTCATTTGTCAAAAAAGTAAGGCCGAGTTCGTAGATAGGCGTAATATCAAATGGGCCCAAAATACCACTAAAGTAAAACGCTTAAAGGGCCATAACTAAGCGCTTAATTAAGATATAGGAAGTGGTCTACGAAAAGGGGGCTTAAATGTCAAAAAATTAATTTTTTTTTTATTTTTATTTTTTATTTTTTTTTTTTATTTATTTATTTATTTATTTTTTTTTTTTGACACCTAAGCCCCCTTTTCGTAGACGAGGTCACATATAGAACTCTAGTTTGGTACAGACGATTGCAGTAGTAAGGAACACTCGTGGGCCTAAAATTTTGAAAAAAATTTAATGCACAAATTTCTTAAACCGTTCCAGCCAAAATAACCAAATTCGTTCAAAATAAATCCTACAAGAGCTCCTGCTGACTGTGTGGACAGTGTATAACGGTACTGTTAAAAACTATGAGAAGGCTTTATGGGACCCAGATATCGGTCAATGAATGAAATATATAAATTAAATTCAGAAATAATCATTCTCTAACAGTGTTTTGTCTGCGTGTCAAAAATGGGTTGAATCGGGTCAATTTAGAACTTCCTGGCTAACGCATATATCGGCCAGAAAGTGGGTTATCTAAATGGAATTGAGAGAATCGGGTTGATGCTACCCCCAATTCCCATATAATACGTATGTATGTATGGAATAATGAAATTCGCTTTTATAACAAATCTTATGCAGAATATGTCAGTCAGTGTATGAGTTATATAGATATACATATATATACAGTTCTACTTTTATCGATCCTCTGAATTGGCAGCAGAAGTCAAATTTCATACAAATTTCCTTTCATAACTCGAAGTTTTGGTGTAGATTATGGTGATTTTAATCAGGGAAGTTCAACTATATGTATAATTCCGATTCTCTGATTGATGTTTTGCACCTTAAGATATTTGCCCGACTTTGATTCTTCTAATTTGTAAGAGTATAAAATGTTCGGTTGGACCCGAATTCAGCTCTTTCTTACTTGTTTAGCAACCAGCTTAACATGCTTAGTTACAAAACTTCGTGATAGAAATCGAAACAAGTTTACTCCAATAAAAATTTCTGAACTTTTAGAATAAAATTAATATTTTACCAAACGAATAGATCAACAGCGTTTCAGTAGGAGCCATGTACAACTTTTAAATGATGTCGCCAATCCTTATGAGCTAACAAATTCTATTATATGGAACCTGATATTGAAATATCCCTATCATAATATATCAAGCACCCTTGTTAACAGGTAATTTTAGAAAGCAGAAAAGAATTCCAACCTACCACAGTTGTTGCTCATTGGCAGAATCTTTTTGAGATGAAATATGGCTGATTAAATATTATGTTATCCGCTAACAGTAAGTCATGTTTGGTTTTACAAACTCAACTTGCTTTTTATACGAATTAAAGGGTATAACCCCAAGTCATATGGTAACTGCTGTGTTATGTAAGAGTTTTTCATACATGTAAAGTTAGCATGGGCATTTTCAAACATGTTCTGTAGGTAAAATAAACAGCAATTTTTCATGTTATCTTATAGAACGTACATTACACTTAACATTTTTATTTAACATTTATGTTATTGCGCATGTTTTTATAACATAATGTAATTTTTTAACATATTCATGCAGATACAAGTATTCAGATACGGAAATGACTTACTGTTGTTAAGAAAAAAGTTTACTAACTAGAATAATAATAATAAGTAATTATTTTCACGAATTTTATATAATAATAATATCAAAGATATAAAAACTTAAATAATATATAGAAAGAGATTTATTTCAACTTATAAAAGAATTTTTTCTGCAAGCAAAAACCTATTAACACGAAAACAGATAACATTATTCAAAATAAGCATCATTCTTTTCAAATAACCAACGATTTATAAGAAATATCCAAGCAATAACTGGCAAAAAAGCTTTTCCGAAAGCTTTCTGCATTTAACAGTTACAGCTATGTATGTTAACATTACATATTTTTCAGCAGTAGATGAGTAGTTATTTCCCATATTTCCAAATTTATCTCTACCGAGTTAGTTACATACTTAAGCCTTTACATAGATTGTGTTCAGCATATAATTTTCTAGGCGGAAATGTTATTCTTCCCATTGGAACTGAGTTAGGGAGACACGATATTCATGTTTTCCACTGCTAAAATTTTAAAAACTAATAATTGTGTTTTTATATATGCAGTTAGCATACATTTTTGACATTTGATTCAATAGTTATCACCCAGTTTAAAGAATTTTTTGATAGTTTGAGAGCACTCCTTCAGGTCAGTCAGTCAAAGATTTCTTATAAAAACTGAAAATTTCATATAAAAAGACAATCTGAAAAAAGAACGCTTGTTATACATTTTTTCTGGTAGATTCTTTAATCCATTAGTTTTTTTTTTTTTTTTTTGTACGAAAAATATTGGATTAAATTTTTGGAATTTGAATTCTTGAAACTTCCCCTGAAGTAATATCCGAGCTGAAATTAAATTATTCTCAAAATAGTACATTGTATAGGTTTGAAAACTTTTGGATTATCTTGATCCCTTAACCGCTCCCCAGTCCATTATCCAAAGTCATTTTAAAAAGTTTATATTTTAGAGTGAATTAAAAAATCGCAATTATAATGAAAAATTTTATTCATTTATAAGTTAAAAAATATATCAAAGAAAATCATATGCAAATTTCAAGTCATCGGCAAAGTGGGTTTAC
The DNA here is from genome assembly GCA_027475135.1 of Bactrocera correcta. Lineage (NCBI taxonomy): Eukaryota > Metazoa > Arthropoda > Insecta > Diptera > Tephritidae > Bactrocera > Bactrocera correcta. Next base: position 100,624,043 of record CM050323.1, on the reverse strand, counting down.
AGAACTCGCTTAATATTCATATGTGTTCGCAACTATTTTTTTACATAAAAATTGTTTTTTTTTTTTAATATTTGTGTTCTTAATTTTTTTTTTAAGTTAAAAGATATTATATATGAAAGAAAATCATGTGCAAATTTCAAGTCATCGGTAAAGTCGGTTTACAGAACTCGCTTAATATTCATATGTGTTCGCAACTATGTTTTTACATACTATTTTTTAATATTTTTGTTCTAACTTTTATTTTTTTTTTCAAAATATATTTTGTTTTCAATAAAAATTGTTTTTTTTTTTTTGAATTTTTGTTTTGTTTTAATTTTTTTCAAATTTTTTTTTGAGCTATGAAAAAAATAAAAAAAAGAGATTTCGAAAAAAATTTTCTAAAAAAATATTCAGTATTTCAGTATAAACCAAATTGCAAAGCCTTTTTTCACACAAAACCTTGTCTTGTAGAGATTTCCTTAAATAATTACAATTTATTTACAATTTACAATCACGTATTCCATTAATATATTTGCACACCCTCAAAGAAAATGTAAACAATAACTCAACGCATCTGATTGCCAAATTTGATTACAAAATGTAAACAGCTGGAAAGCTCGCCAAACAACAATTTGTCATGCACCCGTGAACGCTCACACCACCCTCACAACCAAACGGCATTTGTTGTAAAGGGTTGCTCAATGTAATCACTAATGATTACTCAGCCAATGTCCAACAGACAACAATAAAGTAAATAAAAACAAAAAATATATTTCGCAAACACAAAAGCTTTTTCAAAACTTTCAAAAAGCTGCACAGCATGGAAAAATTCACTGAAATTCCAGTGGCTTTGCAGAGCACAGCCTTTTTTTGCCTCTTGTGAATGGCCTTGCAGCCCATGTAAGCATTGTTGTTTTTGTTTTTTTTTTATAATTTATTTATTTATGCGCTTATTTATACACATGGTGTTGTTATTGTTTTTGTGTGTACTACCGCTGTCATTGACAGCAGAATCAGCTGTGCGGCGGACAACAAACACAACGTTTGCTGACAACAAGCGCATGTGCCGGTTAACCGTTACTCGTTATTACGAAGACATTCACAAATTTACTCGCCGAAAAATGCCGACACTGCTCGCCATTTGCCACCAACACACACTGGCAGTGTATTGTTATTGTGGTTGAAACATTTTTGGTTTCTTATCGGCGATTCGTTTTGTATGTGAGTGCATGTGTGTGTAGGTGTTTGTAGGTGCGTTTATGCCTGTTATCTCTGCATTTTCAACGTTTACACTTTTGTCCGTTTTTCCTTTTGTCTGTATGTGTTGGTGTGCGCCTGTGCTTTGTACTTCCTCTTTGCTTGCTTCACTTCTTTGGCTTTGGTTGCGTGCGAGATTTTCGTATTTGCGGCTTTCGCGCCTTTGGCACAAATCAGTCGTTTGCTAACAACACAACTTGCCAAACGTGGCCTAGAAAAGCGGTCAAAAAACACATTCTCGACCTTTATCGCCAACAAATAACTTACAATGCGTGCGTTCGCCTTCAACCATTGTTGCTGTTTAATTAATTTATTGGCTATAAAAGTGAAATAATTGCTACTGTTGTGGCGTTTGCGCAAGCAAAGTGTGATTAGTTTTGAAAATAAAATTTATTTCATTTCTAATTTATCAGTGCTGTGTGAAGTTCTAAAAAAAATAATAAATTAGTGCTGAATTCCCTTTGAAAAGGGGTTTTGAAAAATTACACAAATACTGAATTAGAATTAAATTGAATTCGAAAAAACACAATGGCTTGACACTTTGAAAATATTTAAAAAATCCAAGAAAATATGTGAATAGGTGCAAAAAATTACAATAACAAAAGCAACATTTTGAAAGTTTTTTATAAATGAAGAAGTTTTGAGTTTCTAAAAATACACAAAAATACGAAATTGGAGCCAAATTGAAAAAATTCGAGAAAATACAACAACAAAAACAACACTTTGAACATTTTTTGTAAATAAATGAAGCCGTTTTAGATTTTTTAAAAAACACAAAGATACTAAATTAGAAACGAAAAACAAATAGTTTAAAAAACCAAAAGAAAATACCAAAATAAGTTCGAGTAATTACAACAACGCAAGTAATATTTTGAATAGTTTTTATAAATAAACGAAGACGTTTTGAATTTTAACCAAAAAAAAATACAAAAATGCAAAATTAAAATTAAATTGAAAAATTTTTAGAAATTACAACAACAAGAACAACATTTTGAACATTTTTTTAAATAAATAAATACGTTTTAGATTTCTTAAAAAACACAAAAATGCTAAATTAAAAAAAAAACAAATATTTTAAAAAATCTAAAAGAAAATATACAAATAAGTTCGAGTAATTACAACAACACAAGTAATATTTTGGAAAAATTGCTACAAACAATTGGTAAAGTGTTAAGCTTCTTCAAAAAAGAACAACACAAATACTGAATTGAATTTAAATATTTAAGTTAAACAAAAGTTGGAAAAATGCAATAACAAAAAGAACATTTTAAAATATTTTTCATACGAAAAATATTCAAAAAAATATTATAAATTACAACAACAAAAGCAACACTTAAAATAACTATTTATAATTAAATAAAATAAATAAAATTCATAATTCTTATGAATGTAAAAGGAACTAAGAATCTAATACTTGAAATCTTCTTCTTACATCTTGTCAACAATTATAGTTAAAAAAATTTGTTAATAAATTTTTAAACTAAATGTATAAATTTAAAAAAGTTATGTTACTATATACAATATCTCACAAAACTTGCAATTAGCGTACGACCCAAAAGGAAGAAACCAAAAATATAAAACTTCGAAATCTTAATTACGTGTTTAAAGTCAACATTAAATGTAAAAAACTGCGAAAGAAACTTAAATTAAAATTTAAAAAATATGCAAAAGAAAAACAAATAATTTAAGAAAATAAATTAGAAATTTTAAAAAAGGAAGCAAATAAAAAAAAAATAATAATACATTTACAAAAGATAAAAAAAAACTATTAAATATCATTATTCAATAATCGTCGACTTAAAAAATCAAAAAGAAAGAATAATAGTAATCAAAAACTATGCTGATTGTTTCAGAATCCCAGTGTTAAAAAATCATAATTATTTATACAATTTCGGTGCAAAAAATTTTTATTGTCAAAAGTTACTGTTTTATATATTTCGTTAAAATTAAAGCAATTCGCTTACAACGGTAGACAAATTTACAATAGTGCTGGCAGTTATTTTAAACTTGAAAATTTTCTAACTAAGTATAAATTACAAAATAACTTGTTCTATTTGAACTTTAAAACTATGTTAAAAATAAACAAAACCAAAAAGCGAAATTAATATAAATAACGGATTCTTCATTTCTTTACCTTTGTTTTTAACCATAAATATATGGACGCCTCTACTCTCTGGTACATAAAGCATCAGCGCGGCAAACCATATAAAGTGAGTACCTAGAAACGAAACAATTTTAAATTAAAATTAATCTAAACAAGAAAAACGGTTAGCCTAATTGCACCGAAGCTTGCATAATTTTCACAAATAATTAAGTTTCTATACAAGAACAAGATTTCCATCAATCGGTTTGTATGGCAATTATACCCTATAGTGGTTCGACGCGAAAAATTTCTTCAGATATTGTAGCTTTGATTTAGTAAATAATATTATGCAAATTTCATGAAGAAATAAAATGAAAATGCTTTCCGTACAAGTTCTTGAGTGTGATCAGTAATTTGTACGGCATCTACTGTTATGAGAAAAAAAAAAGTTAGACTCTGCCACAACACGATTTTGGTTGAAAATTTGGCGAAAAACTTATAAAGTATCAATGCAGTATGCAACATTGCTTTGACGTATTTTTTTCGGCTTCGGCTCACTTTTGCCATCATATTCCGCCGATTGATCGTCTGCTTCGCCGTTGTAAGCCTAGATCCAAGACTTGTCGCCTATACGTTTCATGACATCCTGGTAGTCCGAAAATTTAGTTTCACAGGCGTTAACGCGACGCCACTTTTCGCAAAAATTTAGTGATTTTGCAACCAATTGTTTTTTCACTTTTCTGAATGAGCTTTCAAAAGGGTTTTCACTAATCCTTCTATTGTTCCAGTGATGCCAGTAAGATCTCTGAGTCTTAATAGTCGATTCTCTTGCACCATTTTCATTATTTTATTGACGTGTTGATCAACATTTGATGTAGATGGCCGTCGTAGACTTGGTCCATCGTCAACGTTTTCTTGAACCTCTTTGAATAATTTGAACCAATCAAAAACATTGAACCTACGGAGGTTTTCGCCAGGATTGATGGTCAGCAATGTTTTGTCGTGCGTTTGTTAGGACTAACAGGGTATCATACATACTATATTCTATGTATCTCTCTATGCTCTCCTATGCCTTAAATCTTAATTGCGGTTTGTACAATCAATAATTAGACCTTCCGAAGGAAGTAAGAAATAAATCGATACACACTAGCGTATATACGTAGTTTCTAGTATACTGACTATAGGTAAGTCTCTAATTGTTCAACCCCTGTTTATCGACCTTACTAATGGGTAAAAATTTGAGTCTTGGTGGATTATATTCGTAAATTAAGTCTATAAATATATCATAAAATTGTTAAATTATATTTTTTATATGATAGAAATAAAGTTTACGGAAAAAAATTTTTTTTTTTCATTTTTGAAAATTTGACAATTTTTTTTTTTAAATAAATAAAAAAAAATAGAAAAAAAATCGACCCACTCCGCGATTAACATCGTTAGTTGTCAAATTAATTGACGTTTTTTTGAAGAAAAAGAAAATGGCGAACTTCCAAAAAATGACGATTTTACTTAAAAAAAACGATTATTTTTTATAATTGATCGTGTTTAATATTTTTCGTGTATTTTTTCGAAAAGTTCATTAAAAAACAAAAGTTTTTTTTTAAAAAAAAGGTCCCCAAAAGTCAATTTCTACAAAAGTTATGGCTATTTGAAAATAAAAAACCCATTTTTTTTTTAAACTCATAATTTTTTGAAGTTGGACAAAAAATTTTGAAAAAATTCTCAAAAATGTTTTTCAAAGGATAGAAAAGGATGGATAAGTTTCAGCAAAATCTAAAAGGGTCGGGTTCAAAAGTGGTCGATTTGGTATGGAATACCCCATATACTCCATATATACCTCGATTAGTTGTAGGTGGCACAGAGAAATCGCCGAGACGGGTTCTTTTTACAAGCAAATGACAAATCGTACCACAAATACGTTGAATATTGCTGATCGGTTCTTATCGTTGAGAGCAAGGTTTCTATTATTCTAGCGATCAAAAAAAAAAAAATTGTAGTCCTGATTATTTTAGTCCATGAAGGTCAACTCAAGTAATATTTTCCTTCAGTTTCCTAAAAAATTCTTACAAGTCAAAAACCCTGCAAGTTTAAGTATGAATACGCCAATTTTATATTTACTTCACTTATTCCTCTTTCTTTCGTTCTTTTCGGCGCCTCGCAAAAGCTTCACTTTGGAATTCACTTTTCATTTTTCACTTGTGATATTTCCAAAAAATCAGGAATTTAATTTACCTGGCAATCTTTACAGTACTGAGTTATTGGTATTGTTCAGCCAATAGCTACTCACAGCTCAAATTTCATTGCGTTGTCAAGTTGGAGGGAATTTTCTAAAATTTTCCTTCACTGATTTCGTGTTTACATACTTGACTTGCAACATAAAACTCAATTGGTTACCAAGGCGGCCGACGACACACCCATCGGACCAAATGTTGAACGAAATTGGCAAACAACTACAAAGTAAACCAAAATCAATTGCAAACGAAGTCGCCGATCAGCGAGCGAACAAAGAAGCAGCGGCTGGCTAACGCCTTTACGCCGCTTGCGGTCTGAAGCAGGCAACTGCCAAACGTCACGCACACACATACACACATATATACAACATATACACATATATAATACAACAACCAGTATGCACAGCACACCACAAATCGCCTTCCGAGGCAGTCAAATTCCGTGCGAGTCCTTTACGCCCTCCCACTGCCGCGCACTCACCTTGAGCTGAGCGCGCAATTTACTTACACTGTTAGCTGCTTGCTGCTTTCTCATTATTTTCTCAGGCAGTGCGGTGTTTATTACCGTTGCAGCTGTCACCACAGAGTCATCAGCGCTGAAGTTGTTGTCATTTGAGAGCTCTTACCAGCCAAGCACTCGTGAAATCACACACACAAAGCACTCTTCGCCTCGACAACACTCACCCACGCTTTCACCGATTCGCTCACCAACTCACTTAGAAATCGTTTATAAAGTTTACGTGCAACGACGCTGCGCAAACCTGTTGCCCATAATTGCGTACAGTGGTGTGGTAAGTATTACGACTGAACGAGTGGAAGACATAAAAAGCGACACGCCAGCGAAATATTATTTAAACGCGCGCGAGTTACGAGCGCATTAATGTGGAAATTCGTATGTATTTGTGAATATGGATGTACTTTGTTTCGTTTTTTCGATAATGACAGACTTAGCCGCTGACAGAGCATGAAATGAACCGCCACACCTGGTGATAGGCGTGTTAAGTCGTTGCTGTTGTCCATGGCTATACTGACAGCCATTGTCATTGTCAATGTCAATGCGCTACTAAGCCGTTATATTTCACGCCACATGCCACACGCTTTCACTCAATGATATTAGTTATAATTTTATTCAGCTATAACCGCATAACGACACAAATAAAGATATCAAGGAGTTTTAATGCATAATTCAATTCAAATGTTTATCTATGTCATTAAGATACTAAACAAATAATGGGGATATATGATATTCATTTCAACCATTATAAACATAAACACATGAATAATCTTCGATCATCGTCAGCTATGGACTTTAATGAATATTTATGTATTATAACCATGGCATCTCATCCGAGGCTTATTGTTTCCTTTCATTGGGGGTGTTTTTTCACGTGGCGGGTCCCAAACCCAGCGCACAACCCTAAGTAGGGAATATTTCACCTTCTCACTTTAGCTCGCCTTCAAGCGGATGTTCTTAGGCTACCCAGAGGATACTTGGTCAAAGACCGGAAGTCGTGAGCTGCTTGAGTCATATGTAAAAGAATCGTTTCTGGCCACTCCCAAGTGAATGGCGATCAGAGAACTTTCCTCACTTGTGTGAACTTCTACACATGACTCTATCCACCATACGACGACATTGACATAGTTCAGCGAATTAAAAGACAGTTAGGCTAGGTCATGTTGTCCGAATGGATGGAAACACTCCAGCTCTGAAAGTATTCGACGCAGTACTCGCCGCGGAAAGCAGATGAAGAGGAAGATCTCCACTCCGTTGGAAGGACCAAGTGGAGAAAGACCTGGCTTCGCTTGGAATATCCAATTGGCGCCACGTAGCGAAGAGAAGAAACGACTGGCGCGCTGTTGTTGACTCGGCTATAATCTACAGTTAATAACTCTCACCTTTTCATTTGGCCATGTTTCACAATTTCGTATTGCATTAATAAGTCCTATGATCTCAGTGAACCGTAGTTACTTGCTACTTATCTGTCTAAACATGGTGTGATTGACACTGATGAGCCCAAAGCCGAAAATAATCCAAAGCAATTCCAGTGCCGTAGAACCGGCTGACGTCTTTTTTAAAGGCCTTTTTGACAGACTCCTCGTGAGATCTACCTGGTGAAGAGCAAATAGTCATACGGCTATACTATGCCACATTATTGGTCCGATATGGCACCGAATTGCTGAAAGATTCGGTCCCGGTGGTCTTCCCATCTGACCGCGTTAGGGCTAAAACTTCCCCCGCATTTAAGGTAATTATCGAATTCTTCATTTCAGTTGACTGAGCAGGCTATAACCGCCAAGGAGGCCTACTTTTCGGCCTAGAATACTATATTGACAAATAGCTTTTGTTTTAATTTTCGGTGTTCTTTCGGAAAGTATTTTTAATATAGCCGCCCTCATAATGTTCCGTGAAAGCTTAAAGCAGCAAGAAAACGACTTTAACATTAATCCAATAATTGTTACTCACGAACTGCACTCAACTATACACAGAGTTAAGTAAATACTGTGATCTATTGATTTAAAAAAGGGTGTTTCTTAAGAGTGGATTTCTATAAGTATTGATTTGAAAAAGGGTGTTTTTTAAGAGTGGATTTCTATTTTCAATGACCCAGTGCAGCATTCCGGTTTTTATACTAGGTGGGAGCATCGAAGTCCGGAGGCAAAACTTTAAACCGCTAAAAGTAACCTACTTTACCTCATGACTCCCCCACGGAACCACCGTTGAAGTTTTATTTTGTAGAAGGATATGATATTTAATGGAGGAGATCATTGTGCAAACTGACGGATATCTAATATGTTGAAAAAGTCTCATTTTTGTTATTATGAATGTTGACGCGTCGATAACAGCTTTTCATTTCTCAGTCGATTGACATACGAGTGTCGTTATCGACCGTAAAACTACCACCAGGTGTTATTTTTAGTTTTTGCCTTGTATTCGAAAAGCGAGGGCAATAAAATGACTGAGTTGTTTAGAGTCTTTTATACAAGTATATTCTATACACGTCGGATAATTCAGACTAATGTCATTGTGAATTCTTTAAAGATAGCTTCTAAGGCACTCATGTCCACTAAGCATTATGGTCAGATGGAAAGTCAGGTCCCCATATCGCCTATTTATCCAGAAATGGATGTCCGGTATAGTTCTGTGGGTCCAACGCCTTTGGATTAAAAATACCTTCACGGCTGTCACATTTTGGTGCTCTTTTTCTTCCCCTCTATCTTTGACGATTCTACTTGGGCGCTGAAAGCTGATATAATCGCTCAAGTTTATCTCCCAGGATGTCAATGGATGACATGCTGACTAATAATTCAGCAGCGTCAGTTGATATAGTCGAGAAAGCACTCATTACTCGAATTGCAGAAAGCATAAAATTTATGTATTTAATATACCTTTTATGTCCACCCAATATTATGGTACGGTGCTGCATTTCGGCTATTGTATGTTGAATGTTGTTTTCGTATAGGCATTAAATTGAATAATCTTCTCGACTTTTTGACCGTTGCATCCTCAAAAAATCACTGCTTGGCGTGCTCTATAAGCAGGAGCAATCAGTAAATAAATAAATAAATAAATATATGTGTTCAAAAATTAAGCCATGCATAATGTTACAAGCAATGGGGAACGTTATAGAGATATCATTGACGACTCTTTCGTATCTGAATTGGCGGAAGTTAATGCGGACGACCTTATGATTATTCGCTATACAACAATTTATTGAAGAATACTTTTGGTGAGACTCTGGCGTGATCTCCAAGATTGTGCTATTTGACCCTGCTGAACTATAATTTGTGAGGTGTGTGTGAAATCAATGTCTACATACATAGATAAGCACGAGACGATTGTTGCCTTGGGAGTGGTTATTCGACGCTATTCCTGACATACAGCCTCAATTGACACACAAAGTGGTCAAAACAGGGACTCTCTGGTGGAACTTATTCCATTCAGCTGCGAGGCTTGTTTGCACGAAATTCCTTGGTGTTTTATTTCTTCTTGGCCACATGTCTAAAAAACACGTTTTACTTATTTCAAAATTTCTACTACTCTCTTAAAAACGATAATTTTCTACTAGCAAAGAGCTTTTAGCTATAATTTCGAATTAAATTAAAACAAAAATAAACATTTAACACATTTTCTTATTAGCCATTAACTTTTGTATGTTGATACGCAATACCAATAACAGTAAAATAAGTTCTCATAAAAAAAGGATTAAAAATCTTGCGCAAAAAGTTTTGTTGTACTTACGAACGACTTGCTGATACTTGATAAATTCGTTTAACTTTCCACAATCAAAATGCAGTTACATAGCAATATATATATAGTTTGGTATGTATAGTATCAGCGTACCAAAATATGCTGCGCTTGTCGACCATAAACTGTAGATACGAGCTAAAGGCTGCAGCTGCACCATTTTAAAATTTAGCTTTCCAGCACACCATTGAGATGAAAAAAGCAGAAGAAACTCTTTCCGGCGACGCTACTGCAAGCCAGCAACACAACTACACCTACTACATTTACTGCTGTTAATTTGGCAATTTATAGCCAAACTCTGAAGCTGCAGAAAAAATGTGGATTTTGTGAAAGGAAGTATAAAGTTGCCATCGAAAACGTGTTGTTGTTCTTGCTTTTGTAGTTGCGTATTTTAAATGGCAATTTTTAGTGGCCACCGGCGAGTTGCCGAAATCTGTGTGCAATGCGAACAAAGCGGCACTCACTAACTAAGCAAACCACAATTGCTTGCAGCAGGACGCCGGGGCGTATGAGTGATAGCGTTTTTAATCACAATGAACGAAGAACGCTTTGTTGTGGTGAGTGAGTAATATAAAACGCGCTGAAAAGAAAAAAAAAGTAAATAATATACAACCAGAGTATACAACGCAGCAGATGAAGCGCAAACATTTGCGGCAACCACACGTTGACACGCACTGCGTTGCAGCAATAACACATTGTTTACCAATACAAGCCACACGGCGTTGCCAGTTTCTCACAACTACCCATCTACGTGTATTTGCAACGCCTTTCAGTTATTTTCATTCTTTGCACCAAATACCCCTTTTAGCCTTTGGTCTGTCTGCACTCGTGTTGTTGTCCCTGCTTGTTGTTGTTGCCCGTTTGTATTACAAAGTTTTCCCCTTTGTAGGTCACTTAGCACCAGCGCAATAATGTGGCCGCCAGTGCGCACCCGCTTTCTTTGCATTATGTTGCATTGGTTGCTAGTTGGTAATAATGTGGCAAGTTGTAGCTGCAGTCGAGTTTATCTGTTGTTCAAGTTAGTTGGCTAAATTGCTTGCCTTTCCTAATGCAATTTAATGTTGTGGCAAAATTGTTTCGCTTTGAGTGCAGAAAGGTTAACAAGGTTTAAGATTTCACAATGGATTAAAGGTTAGAAAAATATTTAATTTTTTTTATTAGAATATTTTATATAATTATTGTGTCGCTTGATAACTTAAACGTAGGTCATTAAAAAGAGTTTTAGGTATTACTTGGCATTCGAAGAACTTAGTTATTTAGTAGAGTGTCGCCATTTCGGCTACCTAATGCGTTCTATCCGCTTGTGAGTCTCAAAAAAATATATATTTTTTTTAAATATATGCAAAATACTCATATAATTGGTAATATCCTCCAAAAATTTTAAACCAATCCAGCAAATAGTTTCGGAGATATGAGCTATTTTTGACAGAAGCTTCGACTTTTTAAGCCAATCTGAAATGTAACTATTTTCCCAGCAAATCCTTTTTTTCGTCTTTTTTTTCTTTTGGAAAACCGCCATATTGTCAAAAATAAAAATAATTTTTCTTTTGATCGCTTGATGAATAGAGATCATTTATAGAAATAGGAATTTTTTTTTGGGTTTTTGTATCTGAGATAATTTTAAACAGAAAAATCTTCCGAATTAGACACCCTTTTTCCGAGGTGCTCTTGGTAACCGGAGTTTTTCGCAACGAATCGCCGATTATTAAAGTACAACATAAATTTTTTTATTTTTTTTATTTGCTGTCTAATGTCTTGTGTTATTCCACATAAAATAAATTTTTTCATAACTACCACCATCGAACGATCTTATGTTCCCCATTAAGACGAAGTAACCATTAATTAGCTTATAGCCTTAGCTTTCTTTGGTTGTTACTCGATTCTTAGGGGAATACACTGAACCATCAAATGTCCTGGTGAAAAAACTAATTCCAATACCAGTTAATTTCCCTGAATGTCTGAAGACATGATAGCATTTCCACTTTGGTTTAACAGATAAAATATGCTCTGCTTGATAACACTGATTAGACCATACTGCAAAGTCGCAGTAGGCATTTTGTAGGTCTACAACTAATTTTCTCTTACCGAATAAATATTATCAAGGTAGAACAATTATAAGCAATTTCTATTCTTCTTTTTCTTACCTAACTCTAAATTAATATTGCTTTATTCAAGGGTATGAAATACCAGTCTTGGCTTTGAAAATGTTTCCACGAAACTCTTGTTTCGATATTACATAGACTTAAAGAAGAAAGAATCTTTAACATAAGATCATTCAAAGAGCTAGACACATTCCTAACCTTCAAAGAACGCACGAAGACAGTAACCGCGATGGACGCCCAAAAAGGAGATTATTACCGACGAGAACATAAATTAAATAATTTTGGATGAACGAAAAGTAAAGTTGTTGTTCATAATACGGGGCAGGGTTTGGAAATGTTCAAGCATAATAAATCCGAGCTTTAGCGTCGATATGTGACAATGGAAGAGGCAAGGCTCCATCATATTACTCCGTAGTCCGATCCAAGTGAATTGTATGCCCGCTCTAAAGCATGGAATGATCAGCTGGTAAAGTTATGACAACTGTATTTTAGGATTCCAACGAAATGATTTTTATTGACTACCTTGTAAAAGAAAGAACCATCAACAGCGACTGTAACATAACGTTATTGGAAGAATTGAAGGAAGAGATCACTGTAAACCGTATTTGAAAAACCGTATCAAAAGTTAGTAAAAACGATGGTAAAATTTCTGGAATTACACTTTCAATTGCTTCCAAGTCAACCGTATTTTCCAGATCTGGAACCTACCAACTATTTCCTGTTCTCACATCTCAAAAGAATGCTCGCTGGGAAGAATTTTCCGTCGAAGGAACAGGTGATCGCTGAAACTGAGGCCTATTTTGAAGCACTAAAAATAATAAAAGGCTAAGTTCGGGTGCAACCGAACATTTTATACTCTTGCAACTTGCAAAAATTAAAGCCAAGAAAATAGCTTAAGGTGCAAAAGGTCAATCAGAGGACCGGAATGTGAGCAATGTGACATATATATGAACTTCCCTAACTCGAAACTTCATAATCCAAGAACAAACTTCGAGTTATGGCATCAAATTGATATAAAATTAGCCAATTCATAATTTTTTTCAATTGTCATTTCAAGAGTTCGAGTTACGAAGAACTTCGAGTTATAGAAGTTACCGCAAAATGGGTCAATGTGTGAGATACTTACATAGAAAGTACTCCAAATTGTAAATAAAGCGTAAAATATTTAATTATTGATGAATATTTATATTATCGACTGCAAAGTAATCCCCACCAGATGTAATACACTTATGCCAACGATTTTTCCAATCCTCGAAACTCTTTTCATAAGCACTTTTGGGGGTGGCCTTCAGATCCTTCCGCGATTTTTTTTTTTTTTTTATCTCTTCAATCGACTGAAAACGGGTTCCATGGCCCGGCAGTTTTAGTTTAGGCACAAGAAAAAGTCACACTACCCAAATCTGCTGAATACGGTTGTTAATAGTTGGTATTTGTTGGTTTTAAGCCTTAAACTCGGCCACAATTGTAGCGAAATGCGATTGTGCATTATCATCGTGTAAAATCCATGAATTGTTCTTTCACAATTCCGGCCGTTTTCGACAGATATTCTCACGCAAACGCCTCAATACGGCCACATAGACCTTCATATTAACCGACTGTTCCTTCGCAACAAATTCATGATAAAATATAATCCTTAGTTTTAGGTTTTACGTACAACCTTTAGGTAAACAAAAATATTATATTCTGTGGCAACGTGTTGAAAATTAGTTTTACTATGGTAGGTCGCCGACACAATGTACTTGCTCGCTGAACCGCAAGGAAACCACAACAAGTCACTTCAACTTAAAGATAGATTATACTGAAGATCCTTTTCAATTCATCAGCCGAATTTTTCATGAAGATTCACATTTCTGTAGCTATTTATATTCAATAAGAATGCAGCGTCACTGACCATAATTGTAGGCAGTTTTAAATAAAAGCTAAACATTTAGAAAAAAATATGTATCTTCTTTTGAAATTCGGGATATATGTATCAGCCTAAGCTACATTAATTCTTGCAAGGTTCTGCATAATTCTACTGTAAGTTGCCAGCAACCACTTAAAATTCTAATAATAATTATTATTAATTAAAAGCATCAGAGCCATAAGCCAATAACGCTGTAATTAAACTAATAACTAAATAATAGTCCAAAGTCTTCATCCGGCGGAAATCGGATCACCACATGAACACATACATGTGAGAATGTAATTGCACCTATAACACAATAGCTCTACAATAAGTACATTTATGTATAAAATATTTAGATATGTATGTGCTTGCGCATATTAACACTGAATTGTTTGTTATTTTAACAGAATACTTCGCCCACTGTGAATTTTGTTTGCTTTAGTTCAGTCAGTTCAGCGGAAGTTTGTTAACAAGCGGATATGGGTTTGGTGTATACAATAACACTTTCTCTTCTATTGTAGACTTGTCTGTGTTTACTAAACTCTTGTTAACATTTATTAGCTACATAATTAAAATTCCACGAGCACTCAGCCGTCGGGTGATACGTTGAAGCGTCAGAAGTGAAGCGAAGTGTCTCATGGGCATACGCAGACATGTGTGAAGACTTGGTGTATTATTCTAGCTGGCGACTTTTTGATGTGGGCGTAAATATATACATATATATGCTTTTTTTCTCCTCATCTGGCAAAATTTCATTTAATTTGCAAAGCCGAAAATGAGTTAAGTATATACTTAAGCAACACTTATTAGGTTTGCCAACGGCTGGCGGCAATTTCATCAAGAAAAACAAAATGTGAATAAAGTGCATATGTCGTTTAACGACGGCGTAATCATATAAACAACAACGCCAGAGGGATTTCTGTACTTAATTACAATGTATGCCAAAGTTGGTATTAGATTCTACAGGGTCTTTATGTTATAAAAAGTTGCTAACAGCCCACACGATGTAAAATTTATAGATATTGGCAAAAAATTTTGAACAAGATGGTGCTAAGAAAACCTTTCAATTTTATTTAGGTTGCGGTTTGGGTAACTTTGCTTAAGAATTTGACAAAATTCTGCCGAACTCCATATTCTCATGGACATGAGTCATAAGTTCGACAGTGAAATAATATACATACTTATCTATCCCAAATTCGTAAAACTAGTTCGGTTGCATGAAACTCCTCAGCTAGATTGTACGATGATGTGGCTAGCGATAAAGAAATGAAATATTTCTGACGATATTCTTAGATCAAGAATGATATCCCTAAATAGTTACCTATACAAATGCTATCAAAAGCGGTGAGCTATATGAAACGATGCATTTTTCATGTTTAGTCTCTTAGAAGATCTTTGAATATCTACTAGAAATATTGTAGATATGTCGAATGATGCTCTTAAAGTTTTGTTAATAAATTGGGAAAAGAACAGAGAAAGAGAGACTGAGATGCATAGATAGGATAACAAATAAACAAAAGAGACAGACACAGAAATAAGCTGTTCATGCTTCACTGATAAAGAGAGAAAGAGGCAGAGATTGACAGATAGATATGCTACTGGACGGTTTTGATAAATAAAAGAGACAGACAGAGAAAAATAGAGAGACATACATAGTACAAATAAAGAAAGTAAAAAGCAATCGACGACAAAAATGAGAAGGAAATATATGCTAATTAGTACAAAAAGTTCAATACGTTCTATTATTATTCATTTTAACCATAAAAGTGAATAGCTCGGTGGTTCCTCTCAAAAACCCACTCGCATTTTTAGCCATTGCTAAGTCAAGATATAACAGAAATCGAAAAAGTACTGGTAGTGAGAATGAAAAGCGTTGCTGTGGCAGTTGATGTGAACTGACTTAAAAACTAGTTAAGCCATGAGCTTTTTTTAGCGTCACAGATAAGTTGCGAATCGGAATTGGTTATTTTTTAGTATTCCACCTTCAGTTCTAGAACGCTTTCACTCCCAAAAAATAGTGGAATATTATATAGAAAGAGTTACAAAATTAGAATTATATAAACATTTATGGTATATAACTGGCACTTACATCTCTGACGTATGCTTGACCAATCTATTATCTTCAGATTAGCTGTTAAGAAGTAGACTTCTTATTTGGGATTTGAGAAGTTTAACAGTTCTTAAGGGGCTATACCAGTGTGACGCATGAAAAATTCGGCGATTTTCGTGAATTTTTTTTAAGAGAAATTACGCGATTGAATATTTCGAACTTTTTTAAACGTAATAAGCTATTTTTTCAGCTATATTTTAAGATTTTTTTGTTTTACAAAAATGTTGAAAAATAACGGAGTTATGGACTGTCTTCGGAGGTGCCAAAAAAAAAGTGCCCCAACTGCTGGCATGATTTCGGCCGAATGAGTAGCTGAAACAAAAAAATCTTAAAAGTTTATTAGACTTAGAGATATTTCCTACACAATCAACAATAATCTTTGAAAAATATTGAAAATTAACAAAATGGTGTAATTTTGAAAAAAAAGATCGTTTTTTTTTAGGAAAAAAATTGTCCTTTTTTTAATGCGAAATTGACAATTTGCAATCAATCAAAAAGATCGTAGTTCATTGTATAGTAAATGTATTCAAAAATACTCGGTTTTAATTTGAAGTCGATCGGTCAATTTCTGGTTGAGTTATGATGTCAGCAATTTTGAAAAATGTCGTTTCGAGAAAAACGCGTTAAAAGTTTCACTTATATTCTACATTTTTGCACCTCCGAGTGGTCGCTCTTTAGAATGCTGCCATCCAAAAACTATTCAAGATACGACCTTCCCGATTTCACAGGATATTTACGGAAATATATTCTATCGAAAAAGCAAATAAAAAAAATTTTATTTAATGTCAAGCTTGGAAGCAATATTAAAAAGCGTCAAAAATGTAAATTTTAATTTAAAAACTATAGTATATAAACTCGCTGACGAATATATATTTTGGTTGCGACTTAATTAATTCCGTTAAACTTAGAATCTAAATGTTAAGTCTAAGAGATGTACCCTCTGCAGTCGGCGAGTCTTTTCACTATTGTCCAGTAGGTTAACGGCGTTTGTGTTGGAGTGGCAGCTTAGACGATTAAGATATCTTTACTGAGTTTCTGATTCTCGCACTTCACCACATTTATTTCACGTTCTTTGTGTAAGTTAATATATTTAAAGTATCACGGAGCATTTGCGATCAACCGACATGAGTGTTTTCGACTTATATCTTTGAGTTTGTTCTAAGTTCGATTTATTTCGATTTTTCTTCAGATTTGTATTCCAAATGTACAAATCGGTTTAGAACGCTTTTAAATAAGATCACTTTATTTTTAAGGCTAAATTTCGATTTACCGTACATTTTTCTCGTTTTGCTTTTAAGATGATCTCGTTTGGTTTTTATGTGTTTCTACTAAATTACTCTTCTCCCTAAATGCATAGCGAGGTACTAGCGCTAGTGCATTTTGGGATAATTGTTTGATTGCGATTAACACTGGAGCAATCTCCTGTTTTCAGGGTGAAAGTTGCAAGTGCTGCTTTTGTTTCATTTACCATAATGTTCCAATTTCGAAGCCAGGTTTGTACTGCCTTCAGTTGTTTTTGAACAGTTCCAGAGGCTTCGTTTGCAGAGTAAGAAGATGCAAAAATGGCGGAGTGGTCTGTATATGTGGCAATAGTTATATTTTCGCCGTGTGTGGTTGACATGTCGGCAGTGGAAATCGTGTATGGTGTTGAGCGGAACACCTGCTTTGACTTCATATTTGTTGGACGTGTCATCATTAATTCTTACGTAAAAATTTCTGTAATTTAGGTATGACATAAGAAGAAATAGATAGAATGGAGCTGTTAGTTCAATTTTTATTTTGACTAATAACCCCTCGTGCCAGACTTTATCAAAAGATCGTTTCTCTTCCAGAAATTTGCGTATGGTTTTAATGATTCTGTGGCAGTGTTCAGAACTTCCTTGAGGTTGCTAGAAACCAAATTCATGGTTCCAGATAACAGATAAGGATTTCAAAACTGACAGTAATCGACGAAGAAATGTTCTTTTCAAATATTTCGAAAAATATTGTCGGCATACTTTTTGGTCTGTAAGAGGACATTTCGTTCTCGGGCTTGTTTGGCTTCGGACATAAAGCTTTAAATAGTTCAATCGGTTTCACACAACAATACTGCTAAAATGTAACCGAGCGAATACGAATAGAATGATATGAATATTGGCAGCTAACTGTCCGTGATTGAAGAAGAACTTTGAAAGCTAATAACTGGTTCAAGCAATACGATCAAATTCATTATTCCATAAAGCCTTAACACTGAACTTAAATTGCCATATGATTTTAAATTGAAATAACTGTGTGTTGCTGCTTAGCATTTGTGAATCCTTCTTTGAGTTGCACCCGACAGAAGAAGTTGTTGACGTCTTATGTGCTCCTTTGTTAATAAACCAACTTAAATTCCATGCAAGCCTATGACCCACCTATCAACACACAATGTCCATAATTATGGCATCTCCTACAAAAGCTCCACTCGTACAAATATCTTCCCGACCAACCACATATAGACGGAAGAAAGCAATTATACGCTCCCTTAATGCCGCCGATAAGTACAGTAACTAAATGACCTAATGCACGGCATAAAATATTTACAATATCTACAAACATTGCATGACAGAAACGAGCATAGCATAGCATTTTGCGTTAGCAACCATCCAAGCATAACCAGCCGGATTCCAAGCAATTTGAAATTACAAAGATAAACAATAAATGGACAAAGGAGAAGCGACAAAAACGAATTTAAATAAATATCAACAGCAAATCGAACGAAAACACACAAATATACCAGCAAAAACATGGATTTGTGGGTGGGTTGACTGAGGCAAAACTGTTTTTGGATGTCGCAAGAGCACTTGGCTAGCGGCGTTGACTACATAGCACCAGCATTATAGCATAAATACAATTGTTTGCTGTTGTTGTCGATTTTTTCTTTTTACGCGATTTATATGCAAACTCCTTTGTTTGTATTTGTCCAATTCGAAAGTAAATTGAATGCAGTGAAATTCCGAAATTTCTTTATGCCGTTTACTTAGTGACGCCTGCGGCAACAAAAGCTTCGGCGCAACGCATAGAAATTGAAAGATAGCAAGGCAGTGCTGAAAAATGTAGCAACAAATAAATGTTGCCAATGGCTAAGTGGCGGACAATTGTAACAAACCGACAGACACTTCGCGCCACTTCAAAAAATACACGCGGAAATAAAGCCAGAATTCTATTTCCTTTTAGAAAGAAGAAATTCAATTTTTTTTTTGCGTCAAGCAAAATAATGCAAAATTTATTTTTTGTTTTTTTTTTTTTTTTATTTTTTCTCCAAAGCTAACAAAAATTTGAATTTTATATGCATTTGATATTGTGCAAAAAGTATTTTATATTCAAGGTTGCGTGAGTGAAAAGCAACAAAAAGCAGAAGCATGTTAAAATATTTTATTTGATAATAATAAACAAGTAAATATAAACAAATAAGGAAAAGCTAAGTTCGGGTGCAACCGAATATTTTATACACTTGCAGCTTGCAAGAATCAAAACCACGAAAATACTTTATAGTGCGGAAAGTCAACTAGAGGATTGAACTCCACATATAACTCTTACATTAATCAAAATATTCGACAAAAGGAAAAACATTGTACATATGTAGTATATTAGAGTTGGGTAATAAACTGTTCTCTACAATTCATAAGATACCAGACATACATACCATCACCAATCATATGGATTAAAGTTATCCGGATGTGATATGTTTGTTATATGGAGACTAGGTTAAGTATCCACCCCATTTTATCCATTTTAGGCACAAAAAAACACGGTTATGTGTTAATCATGTTCTCTCATTTTCATTGAGATAACTCATAATTAGCCGATATATGCGTACAAAGTCACCCAGAAGTTCAAAAATCTGTATATTAGGTATGTGGAGGATAAGAGAAGTATTGGTCCAATTCAACCCATTTTTAACATACAGACATATCATTATCAGAAAATAATTATCCAAGAATTTGAATTATATATCTTACACATTGACCGATATTTTCGGTCAAAAGTCAGTATTTTGGCCTACACATTGTGTACCCAGCGGCTCCAACAGTTTGAACAAATTTTGCTCAAAAGGTGGTATACACTAAATGCAATGTTCGTACAAAGTTGTATCCCATTTTATTGGTTGCTTCTTGATTTGTGTACTGCAAATTTATATCAAGTGAAATTTAAAAAGATGATATATGGGAAGTAGGCGTGGCTGCTGTCTGATTTCGCCTATTTTCACACTGTAACACAGAAATGTCACGTACCGAAGTTGGTTGAAATCGGATGGTCGGGTCTCGAGATGCGTTATTTCACCAAAAATTCAGCGGTGTCTCGCCCTTCGTCCAATTTTCAGCCCGGCTTCCACAAAGCCCTTTCATATTATCTCAGTGGTAAAATCTAATGTCTCTGACGTATTTACTTATTGATTTATTACCCACTTAGTAATTTTAACAGTTCAGTTATATGGGGAGTGAGTGAAGTTATCACCCGATTTCAACCATTTCAACACTGTCGATAAGAGTTCTTATAATATTTCTGCTTGACAAATTTCATTGTTGTAGCTTTAGCGGTTGAGGAGATATGCACATTAAACTTATTAGTAGGCGAATACACGCCCATTTTTTCAAAATTTTCCCCCCACATGTGCTCTTGCTACTTATATTTCTTACTTTAGTGGCAAGTTTTGCTACTTTATAAATTTACGGCTAATGGCATATTTGGGTGTAGCAGTCACCCAATTATCTACGAAGTCGTAATTCTTTCGGATTTCGGCTCGTCTTGTCATTCTAATCAATTTTGTATATACATATATAACCCTATATCTATCTTGCTTAGTTTTAGGTTATACTCTGTAGCAACATGTTGGAAGAGAAACAAACAAATAAAATAAGTAGAAATATTTAAAAGTTAGCAAAATAAAACTTTAAATTATAAAACACAATTCACACACTTTTTTGGCTTATGCTAATCAGATATTTATATATAGATAATATATTCTTTTGAAGTGCAAATAAAGCTATCTGCATATTCATACAACATAATAAGTAAAGGATTTTTACCCAAATAACACTTGAATAAATAAAGTTTTTCAAATAAACTATGCTTAACGCATTAATATGGAAATTATTTGAAGTGTATGCATGTTTGCACAGAAAGTGGTTGATTATGTATACAAGCAAAATATGAATTTAATTAAGTCCAAATATTTTTTCAGATTTTTAAACATTTTTACGCCAAATACATTTTAATATTGATTTTTACTTTAAATTTCGCCGACACTTTCAAAAACTGCGCCATCAAAATGTTAAATATTAATAAATTTTCAACTTGACAAATAATTTTATGAAAATAATTTACATTATGAAGATATATCACTATTGCTGTAAATTATAATTATCACTTATTAAAATCAACGCTGTTATAAATCTTCATAGCAATGCAAAAACTTACCTTTGGTGGCCACTGGCCAGTCCATGGCACTGCAAGGGACGACATGTCATCTGTTTCCTGAATAAGTTATCAACTCAGCTTGAGAAACCTCTAAACTAAGACAAACAGTCCAACAAATTATTCATTGTAGTCTATTCAATGAATAGAATATGCTAAAATAATTTATGGTTTCATTTTGTGGGCTCTCACAAGCTAACTTCATGCATTACTCTTTGCAAATAGAAAATATCGTAGAGAGCATATTCACATACGTTAAATGGTTTTCCAAAAATATATTAAGGATTCATCACAAAAGATATAGAAACTAATCAAACACTAATAATCTAGCGTGAATATTTGTAATCGATATTTATCAAAGGGTTACAAGGTTTCTTAATTTAAAAGAAAAACACAGAAACTTCAAATTTAATGGAGGGTGTTTTTTATCATTCGAAAGATCTCTTTCAAACGTTAGCCGAAGCTCGCCTCAGTCCAATTTTCGATGACTCGTTCGATCATTTGGCCTGGTAACTGACGAATAACAAGCGTGATAGTTAGTTTAAGGTCTGAGTCGAAGCGGTTGTCCGCATAGACTTTAAGTTTTACATGACCCCACAGGAAAAAATCTAACGGCCAGAAAGCAAAACCAACTAAATACTAAAAAAGTACAGTATAGATTTAATAGATTCAAATGCATGCAACTCCACCATCGATTTGCTTGAATTGAGATGTGACAATTGGTTGACTGTTTTTTGAAGGTCATGTCTAACTTAGAAAAATATACATTCAATTCAATTAGTTTCATCTCGGGGAAATTATGTGAAATTCTCAGCTCTAAAACCAAATTACAACTGGCTATTTGTCCTAAAAATTGTCATAATTCCTAATAGAGAAATACCTATATTGTGTCTGAAGTATTTAGTAATTTAATAGTAATGATCTCTCATCAGCATAAAATAGATGCGTTGATTGAACAAGAAATAGAGCCACGAATTATAAGTCTCTAGCCTTAGAGTTATAAACTTAATATAAATACCGCAAAAGTTGCATGACTTTTCGTGAAATCCTTCTCAGGCTATTGGGGTCGAAGTGAAGATACATCATTCGTTTTTATTTGAAAGAAAAAATAAAAATTTATTTTCTTATTTTGTAGAAATATACAGTCTGTCATGTAAGAGCGTCGACGACTTTACCGAGAGTTAATGAAAGATCGCAGCCTAAATCCCTTGGCGAGCCGATAGAGGAAAGTTTTGTCCTTGATGCATTGTCAACAAAGGTTCAGTTGTCGTTGATCTTTATGTTCCTTTGCATTCACCCGAAAGGTCCCAAAATGTCGCAATCAGCGGCTGCTAAATATATGAGAAAGTCGAAGGCATTTGTACAGAAGTGGATACAGCGATATATAGTAATTAAAAATGTCAATGATATACCGGAACGTGGATCGTTAGGATAAGTGAACAAAAAAGATGAAAAAAGAATAGTGAATCTGTTTTCACGGAATCCTGCTTTAACACTGCGGCAAAGACAAGCAAACTTAATGGAAAAAAGTTTAAATATATCCTACGAAACTATCCGAACCCTTCTTCACACTCACGATCTGAAATGGCGCAACACAATGAAGAAGCCTCTATTTACTGAAAAACTTGTGATAAAGCGACTCGCTTGGGCGCATGAGAATATTATTAGAGATTTTGAAAATGTCATTTTCACTAATGAATGTTCTATATGAGCACATTCTGTCCTCACGTGAGCCTGGTCAACTTCCACCAATAGGCTTGTTCAGCGGACCATAAAACATGGAATAAAGGTGCATCTTTAGGGCTGCTTCTCAAAGCAGCGATTCGGCACTTTGTACCTCTTTACTGACAACCTAAATGGCGAGAAAATTATAAAAAATCCACAAAAAGGTTTTACTGATATCTGCCAAACTATAGTTCATCAGAAAAATGAAAATTGGATTATGCAGGAGGACAATGATCCTAAACACCACAGCTCTGTACTCAGTGGAAAACTCAATCTGGCAACGTTACAATGGATTGGCCGTCGCAGCCGCCCATTGCAAACCCCATTGAAAATGTGTGGGAATATATTTAACAGAAGCTTCGTGTTAGACGCACATACACTTTGAAGCAGTTGTCTTACGAAATTCGTCGGATCTGGAGATCCTTGCCTTGCTTCCTGGAAAGATCAAGTAGAGACTTAGCTGTTCTTTTTCTGAGATGGCAAACCAAGAAACCAAAATTTTAAGTATCAAATAAGGACCAAATAATAAGAAATTATAAATTATCATGGCAACAGGGGAGTCAAGTCTGGAAAACAGAACAAAATCGGATTTATAGCCTGTAAAGGACTGCACTGCAGTACTATTTAAGGCATGCTCTCTCCCACCGAAACAAAAAAGTAAAAGTAAACGCTAAACATTTCTTTGACTATCTGTTTCAAATCTTCAGCAAGCTCTTCAAATTAATTACAAATGCGATAATTATGTGAAGAAGTTCATACTAAATCTAGACAAATATTAAAAAAAAAAATCCGGTAACTGCCTAAACAGTTCGAAAAAGTGTTTTTTTTTTTTTTTGAAAGTCTAGGAAATTAATTAATTTGTACTTCTGGTATTTCCTGAAAGAAGATCTAAACTCTTCAAACTAGTTAGACGTTTAAGTCCTTCCATAGTATAAAAATTATAATAATAAAAACATTGTAATAGCAGCAGCTTAAAAACGTGCAAAACAAAGCTGCAAGCAAATCACTTTGACTTCCTGTTAAGCTTGCAAAAAACCGCACACTAAGCGCCTTTCAAATCTCAAACATCATTACACTTTAATCAACTCGACATTGAGCCATTGGAATTAATTTAGACTCATTTAGTTAAGTTTAAAGTCACTTTCCACAACGAGCTGTTAATGAATATTAATTAGTTCATTATATTTAAAGTGCGGTAGCGCCTAAAAGCGGGCTAGGTTAAAGCAAAACAAAGCGCGCTTAATGTGTTTACGCACACAACTCCACTGCCTATAAATACACAAAAGTATGTGTGGTGGATTATATATATGTTTATAAAACGTTATTTATATGTGTTGCACATAAAAATACAAACATATATGAGTACTTACAGTTTTTCAAAGAACTTTTGTATACAGAATTGGATATCATAAGTTTGTCAAGAAGCTTGTGGTAGCCAAAAGAAACATCGCAGAGCATACAAAATATCCGAAATAGCGGCAGAAAAAATGTCTGAAGTAATTACGAGGCATGGTCCGGGTCCGTTTCGATTACCCGACGGTTGTGGAAACGGAAAACTCAGCAGTGTCTAACTATCTGTCCACCTAAAAATATGTCAGGTTATATCTTAGTTTTTGAGATAAAGATTCGAATTTTTAAATAAGTCCTTTACTCGTCAAAAAATTACTCACTTGCCGAAAGCATCATTATCGGACTAACAAACATATAATTTCCAATCCAACTAAACGTTCAAAATAAACTTCTTTTATGGAAACATTTTTATTTGTGAATTTTAATTGACATTATAACCGAAGTTGACATTCTTTCTTCTCTTTATAGAAATGAAGCTTATCATTCGGTCAAAGCAATTAAAGCTAACTATTTTCCAGTATTTTCATTATTATTATTATTATTATTATTTATTTTTTTTTTTTGCCACTATCCTTCATTTTCAACACTTCATATCCTTAGAGTAGGATTTGCATAAAGTCAACTAACAACAGGGATCAAAGCAATAATCCTATTAGCAAAGAGACTTTGAGCTTTAAGTATGCGTTGCGCTTCCTCAAAGCTACCGAAAACTATCAAGAAACTTATTTTACTCTCATACCCCACACTACTTTTTACTCACTTCTTCCTCTTCGCTTCTTAAATTCTCTGACACAAACAATTTTTTTCCGAGTTGTCTGTACCACTTTCGTACACTGTTTCCTATAACAAAACTTGACTTAAATTCACTACTTTGTATATAAACTTGTTTCCATCTTCGCGCTTTAGTCATTCTCGCTTCACTTTTCGCTCTTATCTTAGTCGTTTGCTCATCCGCATGGTAAATGCACACATTTGCAACACTTATTATAACCAACACTCACACATACATTTTAAGTGTGGCATATTTTCTTTAAGCACGCTTACATTTAGCACCAACATTAGCTCATACCCACACACATACACTCGCAGACATGGTTAAACGAATACATGTAATCTTTACCGAACACATAGACACAAACTAACCATCCACTTGAGAACGTTTGGCTGCACTCCATTGCCCGCCAAAATTAATGGGCAATTGGTTCAGTTTGCGCTACTTGAGCGTGGCAAGGAAGCGGAAAAACTTCTGGATATTTTTTTTGTTTATAATAAAAGTACCTAATTGGAATCAATCGTCGTAAAAATTAACTTTCGTATTTTAAGGTAGTAGTCTGATAAGGGTTCAAAAAATCTAATTTTCTTTTTGCTTAATTTGAGAGTACAATGTCTTGAGAATGTACTGTAAAAATTTCAGACAGAAATTCGTAATATTTCGGGAGATATAACGAGTTTCTTAGAGCGCCTCGGAGTCCACTTTTTAAGGTCGACCAAACTTTAAACGCGTTTTTCTGAAAACATTGTTTTTCTGATCAGCTCGGGTCCCAACTTTTTTTCTACTAAATCGATTGCTTTCAATTTTTAATAGGCTATTCTACACACTTATAGTTCTTATTGGTACTACCGAGAATTTTTTTCACACCTAACTTTTTATTTTACAACCCTTTCTGTGCTAAAATAAAAGCACTTTATTTCAAAGTCCGCCATTTTGTTATTAAGCCTTGAAATTTAACTTCTGTAAGATTAAGAATAATCAAGAACATTTGATTTCGGATAACATCAAGAGCCAAAATCACCCGGGCCATCCACAGGCATTTTTTTTTTTTTTGAGGTTCCAACTTCGAGTGACAATAATAATAGTAATAAAGTATTAAATTTTTTCAAATAAATTTTTTTTTTATATTTTCAATATGTAAGTAAAAATACTCTAAATATTCAAGATAGATAATTTTTATTTTCCAATAAAAAATCACCCTCCAGGGAAGTCATGAAAATAGGCATAAGTTACCAGACTACTCCCTTAATATGAGAAAATCGTGTTTAAATATTAGATTCGAATCATAAAAGTTGACTATTCCTTTAACCCAATATGACTCTTTTACATGGAGTTATGTACAGTGAAAGTGTAGCAATTTGTAGCATAAATCCCTCAATCTGCCGTCAACTACCGTCGGATAAGAAAAAAATCTCATATAAGGTACTATCGAGCGTACTGTGTGAAAGACAAAAGCCGGCCGTCAACAACTTATTGGACCTTATTAGTGTGTCTTTAGAACTGAGAATTCTACCATTGCTCAAATAGTCACCAAGCGCCAAGAGTTGGAAAGGACCCTTGAAAATATTTCACCACACACCACCACTCGGAGGAGTTTTCAACTGATGAGTTTTGCGGAAATTGATGCGGCTAATGACATTGACGAAGTTCAACGAATCAAGAGACACCGGCAAAGCTGTCTCGGTCATATTATCTGTAGGTAGAAAGGAAGGAAGAGAAGCACCTCCACTGCGTACTTAACATTTAAGTTTGGCTCGCTGTTGGCAACTCGGCTATAATCGCGTAAGCGATGTCTGCAGCAGTAAAGAAGAAAAAAAAAATCATCAATAAAAAATCGTGTTTATACTGTCTTCAAATCTGACCATAATTAATGAAATTATATTTCAAGCCACGAAGCTGGCGTCCAATGCATCTGTGATCAATTCCAGAGTCAACATCTGGAGTCCCCATAGAATGATACACTAGAGGATGTATCGATAGTAAGGTCACAGAGTCTGTTAAAATTTGCGTCAATCACAGGCTTCCTGAAAGTTGACTACTCCTCATGGACCAGGTAACTGAACTCCAACTGGTATCGCATAGGATCAGAACTAGTCTATGCGTGGCTTATTGGCCCACCAGATTAACCTAACCTGCTTTAGAATATTCAAAATTATCTTATATTCAAAAACATAAATTAATTGAGTCAATTAAGAGCTAAATGGAGTCGTCATGCTCAATTTTCATGCACATCCACTTCACTATTAACATCTTGTTTCACTACTTCATAACAAAACTGTTAATTTCTGGATATTTACTACAACTTCAACATTTTGTGAAAGCTTATTGAAACAAATTTTTAATTATCTCACAAAGTCAGTTCAATTTACAACTTAAATATCATTGAAAGAACCCTTGTATCTCGAATCAATAGTTTATTGTTGTTTTCTTTTTAGTCCTCCATTTACATGCAGTCCTTTACTAGAGTCAAGAAACTACAAATTTTTATACACTGCCCAGTTTTTCCCTGATACGCAAATTTTGTTCGATTTGTCACTGCTCTCGTTGTGTCTATCTCTCTTGTTAACAGATTTGCATAAGAAAATAGGCGGTTCAAATCTTTACATGTTGATGGCTCATGAGACTATTAAATCATCTTTTTCTCCTCTTTTTCGCTATTTGCTTATGATAGTCTACAATTTATATTAATTAGTTATGTGTAACTTCCCCAATTATCAGAATTTTGACGGCATGAAAACAATTCAATTAAATTATTGCTTCTGTACAAGGTACTTCAGCAACTAGCTCTGGGGTAAAATAAAGCTTTACACTGAAATAAAGTTTACGGAAAAAATTTTTTTTTTTTTCATTTTTGAAAATTTGACAATTTTTTTTTAAATACATAAAAAAAAATATAAAAAAATCGGCCCACTCCGGGGTTAGCAGGGATAGTTGTCAAATTAATTGAAGTTTTTTTTTTTTTGAGAAACAAAAAATGGCGAACTTCCAAAAGATGATAAAAACCCGATTAATTTATATAATTGATCGCGTTAAATTTTTTTCGTGTATTTTATCAAAAGTTCATTTAAAAAAAAAATGGTCCCCGAAAGTCAATTTCTACAAAAGTTATGGCTATTTGAAGATAAAAAAGCCATTTTTTTTTTTTTTTTTTTTTGAAAAATTCATAACTTGTTTGAAGTTGGACAAAAAATTTTGAAAAAATTCTCAAAAATGTTTTTCAAAGGATAGAAAAAGATAAATAAGTTTCAACAAAATCTAAAGGGGTCGGGTTCAAAAGTGTTCGATTTGGTATGGAATACCCCATATACAAATTACCAACGTGAGGAGCTGAGTTGAGTGCCTCAGTTTTTGAGAAAGCGATCGGAAATTTTTAACACCGACTTTTCTGCTTCAAGAAACTGCTGATTTGTCGAAACCGCCAGCAAGGGATCTCTATGGTATATAGTTGTCATACAAACTGAATAATCAAAATCAAGTTTTTGTATGAAAAACTATTTTATTTGGCAAGATATTGTCATGAAACTGGCAAAGGATTATTTCCTAACCCAACAATATTCAATAAAACGTTTAAGATCGGATTACGATGCCATAATGCTGCCATACAAACTGAGAATTGAGAGCATTCGCAAAAATTATTATGCTTCAGAATCAGATATATGTGACACCAGTTCAGAATTTCTCGACAGGTCACAGATCATATTTATACACATATATATGCGAGCGTATTTGCTTTAGTACAAAAAATACACAATAAATTCGCTGCTATTCGTTCAGTAAACATAATAATGTGACATATAAATCTATTTAGCTTATTTATTTGCACAAAGACAATTATTTATATGTACATACATTAGTAAAATGGCACCAGCGCCAATGACTCAAACGCCTTACCATTTATACCAGTATGAGTACAATTCCATGTTTATTGTCTTTCGCATATTTATGTATGTGTAAAGGCATTTGTTTCTGTATTGTATATGTGCCACACGCAAGTGTTTGCCTGTTGTGAGTGTTTTGTACACTTAAATCAAACAAGAGAAATTTATAGAGCTCTCCGCAAAAGCAAACAACTCTGCTATAAAGTGCTTTACAAAGCCAAATATTTGCATTACTCCACAGAAATATATATATTATAATATATGGTATATATCTATCTCATATTTATTTGCACCATTGCTCATTTCAGCACACACTGTTATGTTGCAGAGTGTAACCCTTGTCTTATGCACATAAATGAAGGTTTATTTGCTGTTTTGTACATTACCGCAACTACTTACTCGACGCTAAATCGCACTTCTACGTGTTCGAACGTCTCTGTTGCCAGCTGAGTGGCACGCAATTTCCTTGTCATTGTTGCAATTTTTGTTAAATTATAACCTTCCGCTACGCTTCTCTGGAGCTTTATATTGTTTATTAGTTTGGAAAAAGAGTGGAAGTGATTCGTAGAAATAGTACTTATGAAATCTGTTGGAAATCCCCTTTATTCTTATAAGCAAATTCGAATTGATATTAAATTCGATAGAACCTATCACAAGAAAGAGTCTATTCCTCCGTTTGGAGCAATAGCATAACAAAATAGATGACAAGATTTTATAGGCATACACAGAGCAGTCAAAGCATTAGACAAAAAATGAAAAAATAACTTCAACATAAGCATCTCGAGCACATAGAACCCGACAATCAATGACTTTCAAAGAAAAAACAGTTAAAGTTATTGAGATTAATGCAAGAATCGGCTTAAAAATAAGTGTAGAACATCAACCAAGTGTGAGCGTATATCTGTGAGAATCTATATCATCGTTCACGGCTGTAGAATATCCAAATGGATCACTAAATTTTCTGTATAAAACAGAGAAACGGTCAAAATCTTAAAAAAAAGCGAAGAATTACAATCGAAACAAATTAGTCTATCAACCGGACCCTGACAGGAATTTATATTCAAGGGAGAAATTTTCTCAGTTGCAAACAATTGTGGAAACGTCAGCTACACGTTATGGGTATCACTCAAACTGACCCTAGATTTCAAACTTCAAAAAAGCAACAGAAAAACTTTGAAAAAATATCGGAGACTTACAGATTAAGGTGAAAAAATTATACAACAAAAGAAAACTTTACCGAAAATGAAAAAGAGGCCCGAAATCTATACCTGTTTTGAGGTCTTTACTTAAACTATTATGTCGCTACTTTGGAGGAAATGTTTAATAAGAAAAAGTAAGTTAACTGACGCCAGCATTAAATACGGAACCGCCTTTTTAACCTTCGGAAATTAAAACTTCGTACTAATTAAAATTTTAGAATTTTCAAGAGAAAATTGCGCCGATGAGTTGGACCTTTAGGTATCATTGTGGTTTACAATTTATCAGTTCAATTCATGCCTCTAATTTTGGGCAACACCGGCCTTCGAAGAATTATTAAATCCTTTTGAGCAAAACTAAATCAAAAGTAGTCACATCACCCACTTAGGTTCTTAAAGAAACAATTAGACTGCAAGTTGTTTTACGTGAATATTACTAACTAATTTATTTAGATTTTTTAAATTTCACTCTTCATGCTTTCAACTCATCTTTCTTTCACACGATGTTCTGCTTTTCTTTCGTTCTAAATGTCACTAAATAACATGAAAAGTTCAATACTCAATGCTAACCTAACTTAACTGTAGCTAACACAACCGAATACAACCTAACCATAAACTGTAAATTTATTTATCCTAATTAAACATACTAACATGAGCACACCTAGCCAAAGATAACCTAACTTAACTTGGCGTAGTTCAATATAACCTAACCTAACGTATGTAAACTAACTTAATCTAATCTAACTGAATATAAGCTAAACCTACTACATTCATTAACTAAAAATGCATAATAATTTTGAGGAAATCTCGCCTGAATAAAATTGTTCTCTTTTGTAAGAAATACACCATATAAAGCCAACAAACTCAGAATTGCTTGAACCAAAGTCACATTAAGTTTTATATTTCCCAGCAAATTACTAAAAAGCAATTATTATATTAATTGTTTGATAACCCCGTGTCATTAACCTATTCTAAGTCACTCACTGCATATCCTGAGAGAGTATATGGTGCAGTGTATATTGTCTACAAGTGCTTAAGCCTCAGTTGAGTCACGCGAATCGCGCGTGTTTTCAATTAATTTGCTGAATACTACGGCTTGTGTGAGTGCTGAGTAATTAAATTAATAGCTTTTGTTTTATTGGAAGTTTACTGAAGTCATAACACTTTATTTGATTTAGTTTAAAGAGATAAGCTATATAAGTAAACTTACGTAAACAAGTACTTATATACACTCATAGAAATCTGGTGG
Organism: Bactrocera correcta; assembly: GCA_027475135.1. NCBI lineage: Eukaryota > Metazoa > Arthropoda > Insecta > Diptera > Tephritidae > Bactrocera > Bactrocera correcta. Next base: position 100,592,541 of record CM050323.1, on the reverse strand, counting down.
ACATTCGACAAAGAAATGTTTGTAAAAAGAAGTTTTGTAAAAAGAGATGTGAAAGTGTTCTGTGCTCTCAGCGAGCTCCATAAGTAGGAAATTGTTTGCCAAAAGCGAGGAATTTACATATATAGATATACTTATCAAATATTCGTTGCTAATGAGACACACGACTGGCGCGCTGTTGTTGACTCGGCTATAATCGCGTAAACGGTGTCTACGCCAGTAAAGAAGAAGAATGAGACACAAATTGACAAGTTTGGAAGTCACAACTTTGTTTAAAAAATAGGAGACTGGTTTGCTCGGTTTATAAATATTTTTGTTGCAATGTCTTAGTTTATGATGATTGCGAAGTCGTTCAATTTTTTCTGGAGCATCGTTGTTCTGAGCCAAGTATTGATTCGGCCCAATGAAGAAAAGAGTCGTTCAGCGCTAAAGTTTGGCGGTTGATCAGCAATAGTACTTCCTGATTGATCATGTTAACAAAGCTGTAATTATACAGATTCCGTTCTGTTAAAATTAAAACAGTGTTAATATTGCACGGGGTGGATTCCAACGTTGTGAGTGTAGTACCCCGGTTGAAATTTTTCAAATGTTCGCTGTCGCACCTGCACTTTCTCATTTTTCATGTATTCAGAGCTGTAGTTTCAACGCGGTTAGAGAGAGAGAGAGAGGGAGAGAGATATACCACTCTTTTCTTAAAACACACACGCGCTTGTTTTGAATTGAATCAGATATATACTAGCAACTCAAGGTCCTTTTCTTCGCGGAGCGTCACTTATGTTGGAAAAACGCTAACTTATAAAAAATACTATTATTACTAAATTTATTATGCTGTAGAGCTATAAAGGGATCCTGGTGGTCTAGAACTCTCAACTTAAGGGTGTTTTCTGGATTTTTTTTAAGGTTTAAAAAAAGAGCAATAAATTTAAAAATTTTGCAGTTTATTTATACATTTATGAAAAGTACAAAAATATTTTTTTGTGAAAGAAAAAAGAATTTTAACAATATTAAAAATAGCGTCCAAAAAAAGGCTATCTTAAAAAGGGCTCCCGGTGCCGTTGTTGATTTTGACTCTAAAGAATTTCGCGCTTTTAAAGTTCAGATTTTTAAAAACAGCTCTTTTTGGTCTAATTTTAGATCGAAAAAAAATCGAAGTTCTTAAAATTAAAATTTGATCGTAGTCCCAGCGATAGAATTGATCTTATAAACACCATATTAAAATTTCAAGTGATTCGGATGGATAGTTTTTTTTTTTTTCTTTTTTTATCAGCGGCACGCCGAAAAAAGTAGTTTTGAGATAAATGAGTTTAAGGTTAGAGTGTCTATTTTTTAGATGCCTGCGCTACCTACTAAAACGGCTATAGAAGCTAAAATAATGTGAATATACTTCCAAAAATTTTACAGTATATTCTTAAAGGACTATACTTACGAACTATCAAAAACAAAAATCGAAAATAATCGTTGAAAATAATAATGTGAGTCAGAGTAGATAAAAACTCATAACAATCGATTTCGCAATATTTAAAGTTAATCTTTTTCTTACTTTCCAAATTCAGAACTCAGTCTATGCGCTCCCATATGTTGTGTGCGGCGCCTTTTACTCTCTCTCCTTGCTTTCATGAGAGCCGATTTTTCTGCGGTGTTGTTAATCATCAATTATATTAATGAGTCACCCAACTGGTCGAATGAAGCCTAGAAGCTGAGACAGCATGAGAGAGGTATCTCAAGAGACCACGTTTGTTATGTGTTTACTAAAATTGTGGGCATGTGAAAGCTCTCGGAACGATACGCCAAATTGCAGTGAAAACAGTCCAATTTGTCGAAGAAAGACGTGCTTTTCGGTCATAATCTTCAAGATTTTACCACAAATGAGTTGGTTTTTCCAATATGAAATAATTATTTGACGAGTGGGTATTGGAGCAAATGTGAAGATTATCTTCATTATGGAGGCCTACTTTGTGAAACGCCAAATTACGTATTTTCTATATGAGTTAAAGGAGTTGGTTAATCACTGGATTGAGTTTGTCGAGCTAAGAGAATACTATCTTCAGCAAAAAATTTCCATTTTCCCACCTACTCCAAGACCACCCACTCTCCCCACTTATTCACTCACGCACTTGCTTTCAATAATGTTCTCATAACACAATTTTTGCTGCGAAATTAATAATTATCTTAACTAACACTTCTAACCATAGAAATTATTACCACCATTTAACATGCAACGCGGCAACGCACTCGCCGCCTTTCGTTGAGTCAACACAATTGAGCAATTAAACTCAACCATCCCAGCGGTAATGGAACTATTTGGCTTGCTTCATTACAGCAGCGCTGTTGGCGACGCAGTTGGCAAGTTTATTACGCCTTAAGTGCGGCTATTTTCGGCGCTCGCTTGGCGCTATAAATGTATTTGATTAGGACAAAGAAGAATTTTATTAGTCAGCCGGCATGCCAAGTAGATGGCAAGCACGTTGACTTGATTAGATGCATGTTGAACGGCGTCAAGAAATTTTACTAGTTGAATAAAGAATAGATTTCGGGTTATTATACGCAGCTGTGTTGATGAGTAGCTATAGCGGGAGAATACATAGACAAATTGTCTTCTAATGAAACAATTTGTTAAGCGTATGATAATTATTCTAGGGTTTTTTATTATCTCAAACTAAGTGCTATAAAAATAATCAAAATTTAGGTACCAGTTGGATTCAGTACTCTCCCACGACACTCTGAAAGTTGGTATTGCCAATGAAGAAAACCCTACTATGGCCACGCCCACAAAACAAGTACATATGGTTCAGAGGCTCACGACTTTCGGTCTTAGACCAAGTATCCTCTGGCCTAAAAACACCCATTTTAAGGCGAGCTAAAGTGTGAAGGCGAAACGTCCCTCCCATGGTTCTAAGCTGGGTTTGGGATCCGCCACGTACAATACACCCCCAATGAGAGTAGAACAGAATGAGAGATCTCTCTTTTGATGACGACCACTGCAAACATATAAAGGACTGCAATTTAAGGGAATACACCTGAAATGTCCGGTCCCTTAATTGGGAAGGTGGCTCTACCCAGCTGGTTGATGTCTTCGCAAAATAAAGGCTGATATCATTGCCATGCAGAAGTGCAATGGACGGAACAATGACTGAGCTAAGAAGGTACTTGTGACATTTACTACAGTGGTCATATAAAGTGATTCGTTGTAGGGAGAGACTCCGTCACCGAGTCCTGAAATACAACGGACAATACATTCAGCCTTCCTAATAAAATATCCCCAATTAGTTTGAAGCTGATAGACCTCGCCCGGGCCCGAAATATAGTTATCAGTAGTATTAGACTCCAGCATAGAATAATTCATCAAGCTACCCGCCTGCCCCCGGATCGAAAAACCATCAACCTGATCGATTATGTTTTGATAGATGGAAGACATGTTTCCAGAGTTTTAGACATGCGTACGTTCTAGGGTGCTAACCACTATCTTGTACGCACCAGAAGATGGTTAATCCAATTATCCATTTGATTATGATGGAATAGGTGTTCCATTGCCCGATGAGGTTCGAATAACAACTACGCGTCTGTAGAACAGCAAAGTGGTTAGGGCCTATGGATTACCAGCCGACCTATTTAAATACGTCACCAAAACACTGTCAAGGTGTGTGTATCAGCTTCTTTATAGAACATAGTCGGACGAAAGCATGCCCGATGATTGGAGTCCAAGTGTCCTCTGCCCAATACGTAAAAATAGAAACCCCATAGGATAAGCCTCCTAAAAATCGCATTTTAGGTTTTATCGAGCGTATTGTGTGAACCTTATCAGTACGCTTTAGCCCTGAAAAATCAACAACCGAAAAAATATTCACCATGCTCCAAATCTTGGAAAAGATCCGTGAAAAAAAAGATCGACACGCACCACCGATTTGTCGATTTCAGAGCTGCATTTGACAGCACGAAAAGGAGCTGATTGTAAGCCGCGATTTCTGAATTTGGTAACCCCGCAAGACTAGCAAGCTGACCTTTAGTAATAGTAAAAGCTCTGTCAGCATCGAAAAGGACCTCTCAAAGCCGTTCGATACCAAACGAGGTTTCAGACAAGGCGACGGACCTATCGTGCGACTTCTTCAATCTACTCTTGGAGCAAATAATTCGATTATCGAAATCGTTTAGAATTACCCCTATTTCGTATATAACCCAATACTATTAAAGTCAGATTCTGCCGCTTTACTTTATACACGTGACTGAAAATATCGAGATAAAATTTTCTACAAATTATACCAAAAATTCTCTCTTTGGACTCTCATCTCTTAGGACATTGTTGGCAGAATATACCTGTCAGTTCGTTAACATACTAAGTAAAAAATTATGTGTTTCCTAATACGTATATTATAATGCGGTCTGGTGCTAAAAGTGGTTAAAATCTGTTGTGTATGCTCTATCACTCATATAACAAGTGTAATGTTTTTTGACTGTCCGGTAGTATTTTGTATCGCAATAACAGTCGATATGTGTGTTATTTTAATTAGTTGGCTTTCTTGAACATATACATACATACATATATGTATGAATGCATGAATAAAATCTGTTAAGAGTTTTGTCCACCCCATATACCTATTACCCTCTAACTGACTAATGTAGGTATAATATACTTGAGTTTATATCGCAAAAAATTACAATAATATTTCACTTGGTATTTTATGACTAAAGTTTGGACATCAGCTAAAAATATTTCCCCACTATTGATCAATTCCAATTGTAAGAAGATCTATAGAATAAATGGCTGCAATCGAACTTTATCTCTGCATACTTATTTCTTAATCGACTCTTCTTTAACCCTACACAGTAGTTAGTTTAATGTCATTTTTTCACTACACATACATATCACCTGCAATAAATTTAATTCAATTTCTCACTTATAAACTGAATTTATCCCGTTAATTCCCTCGCGCTGGTTGCATTTTGCACATATTAAATTTACAACCACTTAAACTGGCTACGAAAGCCCTCCCTTCCGCTTGATTGCATTTAAACACACCGTCGTTTTATTATCCGCCTCTTTAATATCCATGCCGTGAACGCGCCACTACACCAACTCCACTTCATGCTTCTGTCACGCTCACACTCTCTCCTCGTCGCCTATATTATCAAGTACATCAAACGAATGGCTGAGTCTTGAATTGCAATGAAATTTTGCAATTTACATGCAAAATTATGCCAAAGTGGAGTGAAGCGAGCGTTTCGCGATGACAAAGCAACAGCTAGAGACAACAACAAACCGCTGTTCACGTTTATATACTATACATATACCATACATACTGATATACTATATATATTTATGTACATATAAGTATGACAATGTCAACAGCAACCGCAAGTGTTGGCTTCAACAACACTTAAACACATTCTTGCACAAGTACATACAAGCAGCCAAGCACAATATGTTTACGTCTGCCGTCGCCGTTATTATGTAAATATGACCGTCGACTACTCATCATCATTGTTATCATGTCCTTTTTGTCGTTGGTCACCTTAGTGGCCACTCAAGGTTTGGTCCTTGTTTGCGTGTTGTACTCGTGCATACCTGCGTGTGAATGCTTTTAGCTTCCGGCCTGTGTTTTAAATTTGCTGCCGATTTAACGGTTTTTTATGGCAAAAAAAAGTATTTTTTTTTTTGTATATAAATTTGTACTGCAATCAGTTGCGTATTGGCACTTCTCAAGAGCTTTCACGCGTGCTTCCTTTTTATACTTTAAAAAGAGAGCATAAATATTATGAGGTTTTCAATTAAGATTGCGGTAAGTAGTGAAGATTGAGACATAATAATATGTATAATTACATAAATGCCCCTCGATGTGATGGGCAGCAATATCCAGTGGTACACTGACGGCTCCGAAACACCGGAAGGCATTGAAGCAGGACCGCATACCAAGCTATCCATATCAATGGAACGTTTTTCGAACATCTTTCAAGCAGAAGTCTTTGCATAAGTCTGTGCGCAGAAGTCAATTAACCTCGCAACCAGCGTATCCCTATATTCAGCAATAGTCAAGCGGCTCTAAAAGCGATCTCAGCTTATGAGGACAAATCGCTTTCAATGAAGGAGTATATAGGAAGGCTGAACCGCCTATCGGTTTGCAATGAGTTGGCCGACAAACTAGCCCGCTCTGCGTCAACGTCCTGGATGATAAAACCAGTAACGTGTAATGCGGGGGGGTGGACGGGTCACAATAAAAGAATTGATACTTGTCGCGGTCTATGTAGGGTACTGTCGGCTCAAGAAGCACTTGTTCAAAATGGGCAAAATCTCTTGCGCAAACTTCTGGTTTTGTGACAATGAACAGGAAACTCCAGAAAAGCTGACTGTAAATTGTCCAGCAATTTGTAGAAGCAGCATTAAGGCCCTAAGTTCCATCCACTTGAACAGGGATCACATCATCTCTGTCGCGCCCAACATACTAGTGGAACTGAACAGAGTCCTGGACCTTTGTGACCATATGTGAAATAGAACACAATAGACCATAGGTCGCAGTACAGAGCCTCAATTATTTTCTACCCTTAATTTTCTTAAGCCCATTCCTCCAATTTGGCTTTAGCTATGCCTGTAATTATGAGCCACCAATTCAAACAAAAAGAACGCTCAAAGCTATATAGTTCCATAGAGGAGAGCATGTTTCACTTATCATATTTCTCCCTCAACAACTAAACGCTCTTGGCTTCCTCATGTCAAATCGAATTTGACCCGGTATTGTCTTTATAAACTGAGCGTGTAAACCGACTCGAAAAAAAATTTGTTGCCTAAACTCGTACAAACTTTTTTATATACGTTCGAAGTTTGATCTCCAAATGCCAATTACTTGCCAACTTTTTTTTACAATGTGTGGCAATTTTAACCATGAAAAAAAGTTTGTTTGAAATTCTGTGTTTCCAATAGAGTCATAGGTGCTAAATCATTGAGATTCTTGCAAAAGTGGTAAGTGCACTTAACCATGAACATAAATATTTCAATGACACAAAGCATTCCGTGAAGTGTGTAAAGTTATCGAACACTTGCCACATGTGAATCGTCCACCCACCTCCTGTAATTACGATTACAAACAACAAGTTAATAGAGGATCTTAACATCTCCTTTGAAACGGCTCATCGATTTTGGTTATTGTTGTTTTGCAAAAAACGATAACGAAGTCTCAAAAGAGTTGCTTGAAATTGTAGCTAAGAATCCTACATTCAACAAACGCATCTGTGGACAAAGGATAGGTTTGCGAATATGACTTTGAAACTGTCTAACAATTTTGTGAGTGGCGATCCAATAATAAGCCGAAAACGAAAAACTGAAAATACTCCGCAGACACTGAAGCCCAGCTCAGCCGTAGCTGAGAACAAATGTGTGAAAAATTGGATTAGCTTATCATCTTTTCATATTGGAAACTTATCTTAAAGGCGATTGTAAGGATATGTATTAAAATGCGTGCAAATGTAGTTTTTTGCTGGTCTGGGTCTGGTCGGAAAAGTCTCCTAACTTCTAAAACAATGTTTTCCAATTTCTGTTAATCATATAAGATTTTTATACATTAAACATACCCAAAATAGTTTTAAAGAATGCTGTCGAGCATAATTTCGGTTTCAGCTGCACCGATTCAACTAACATGGAAACATATTTAAAGTTGTTAAGTCACTTTCATTATTGGTCGCTGGCAGTCAAGAGCTAGAAATCAGTTTCTTTGACGCAAGTGAGTTAATTTTAATATTATGATCATGGAGAATCCAACATTGACATGAGACCAACGTTCTTCACAAGTTTTATATAAATTGTTTTAGTTTAGTAAAACTTGTAAATATTTATTCGGGCGAAAGTACTACTGCCTGTTTAAGTTTCTACACCTTATTCTTACATAACGACATCCTTTATAATCAGCTGGATTTTACTACGTGATAGCACTGCTATTTAGTCTGTATTGAGACAGACTCTTTCATTGCTCGGTCAATTATATTTTCCATTGTATTCACACAGGTGACACGAGTCTGACAACTTGAGTCGGATACATTTCTGCATTGCCTTTCATATGACATTCCCAACCTCCTGCAAGCTTAAAGTAAGCGGTGCAAAAAATAATATTTTCGATAATTTCTAATAA
>CM050323.1:100516794-100583433 GCA_027475135.1 Bactrocera correcta | reverse complement strand
ATTTACACAGGCGACACGAGTCTGACAACTTGTGTCGGATAAATTTCTGCATTGCCTTTCATATCACATTCCCTACCTCTCGCAAGCTTAAAGTAAGCGGTGCAGAAAATAATATTTTCGATAATTTCTAATTACGAACAAGAACACAGAGCGCGCCTCAAACACTTTACCTTTCTTCGTTGCACTCTACAAAAAACCGGGTTGGGCGACAAAGGCATCTATATATGAACCTTCACTTAACTTATTCGATGACAAATTTAGATTAGTTAAATACAGGTTGTCATCAGTACAACCACTAAGGTTAAGTATCGGCTATATTCACGGTAGTGCTTTAGTGTATAATTTTCACCAAAAGAGAACACGCTCTCATTATGCTATGGATCTATGCATTATTAAAAACTCTCGCTCTTCGAAATGTCTTAACATTCAGCTTCATTCACTGTACATCTCATCAAAAATCCCTTTGAATGCCACATTATTTATTGAATACCATAACAGCATAACCGTTAAAGCGCCATTTATTAACGCCGCATTAAGAAAGTATGACTACCCCGACACCGGCAACACAAGAGTTACATAAAATGCGCAAAAGACAAGGTTATTGACCCAGATTGCATAACATAAAAGATACGACTATGAGTTATTAATGCACAGAAACAAAAAAAAACTCACTAAAAGCAAATTTATCATTAGAGACATTTAATATTAACGAAAGGCACATCAAATACTTATAATGCTTAAGCAAGGCTCGTTAACGCACCCAGCACAGTGATTGCATAAAAGTATTCGACTCCCAACTACCAGTGCTGCCAATCAGTTGTGATGTTTGGTAAATAAAAACGAGACAAAAGCCATTCAGGTTAGTTGCGCGTGTCTCAAAAGATGCGCACAAAGTGAAGGAGATATGATTGCATAAAAAAAATATATAATATATAGTATATAAATTACACATTAGGGTGAGCCCAAAAAAAATAGTTATTTCTCAATTTTGGTTTGAAAAAAATAACCTGAAATAAATTTTTAAAGTTTGTCGCGAAGTTTATTATGAAATATGTATGAAAATTATAAACGTGACAAGCTGAGTTTGTTTAGGCAACTCAGTTTGTCTGTATATACACCAACTAATCGCTCCGCTTTTGAGATATCGATCAGCAACTTTGCCCAAGAAACAGCGCTTTTGTCGAAACCGCCGATTTCGGTTCTTGTATGAAAAGCTATTTTATTTGGCAAGATATCTTCATGGAAATCGGCATGAATTATTGTCAGTAGCAAACCAATAGCATTTGAAGCAATTTTCGAAATTGGAACGCTATATAATGTAGTTCTTGTATAGAAAGTCTTTTATTTGTGAAGGATTCTCTAGCTTCGATGCTACCGAAGTTAAGGTTTCTTCTTGTTTTCTTTGCATATAAAGTTCATTTCAACCAATAAATTCGATATCAGTTTTTTCGGCCACCCTAATGCTACTAAATATAAATATATATTTTTTGATATGTAAGAAAAATAAGAAATGTGGCATAAAAGGCCTTTCAATCACACGTAAGGCCTACGCGTTCATTACGTTTATCACTTGCCATATTTCTTTTGCTTCCACTTTTATCTAAATGTGCTTTGTTTTCAGTTTTATCTACTGTGGGTCACATATATAGTCCATACATATATGTATGCTCCAGCGAGCACCAGCATAAATCGTTTCAATGAACAATTTCAAGCGCGCCAAAGTGTGTCGATAATCGGCAGATACACACACAAACATATATACATACATTCTCTCTTATATATAAATATATACATATATATATATAAAAGACACTTATGCACCAGCGCAAAGTAAATGAAAGCTATTGTTATACAGAGCCTATGACAACGCCGGCGCTTCCGAGCTAATGTTTGCAAAGATTTCATTTTTCTTCCAACCAAATAAGACCTAAATATTACAAGAGTAAGTCTATATGTAAACATACATGTACACATACATATGTATATTTGTACATCTGCATAGCAATGTAGCTTCGATTTTATCGCTGCCGACATATTGGCGCGTGCGAATGAAGTAAACAATTGTTTGGTGTTGAAAGTTGCCAAATTCCTTTTGCCTACACAAATATATATATACATACATATGTTTTAAGAACATGTCTACGCCTGGTGTTGAAACCTCCTATGCCACAGTCAAAAACAGCTGTCCCACATTGCCAACAACAAGTAGGTGCGGCATTTCGCCCCTATAAAGCTGCGATTTGCATAATACTCCTATCTAATTTATATATTATTGTCGGCTGGCAGCTTTTCGGGCATACAGTTATTTGATTTTTATGAATATATTACGGAGTTTAGCCAAAGTAAGTATTAAGGTCTAAATATTCAGGGTAAAAGTTATTTGCATGTATGAAGGACTGAAAGGAAAAAACCCATCCACTCATATACCTGCATATGTGTGAAGAGAAACTGTTGGAAATATGATAGGTGTGCATCGAATTTTTTCTATGCTAATAATAGAAAATCTTACTAATTTTAGTAACTATTATTGAGAACATAAATATCGTTTGGCACATTCTGATCCCCAAAACAGGTTTAAGAAAGAAAACCCTTGCTGGACTAATATCGGCTTCTTGGCAGTAGCCCACTACAATCCCTCTAGTACAAAATTTCATACATATATAAGCTCTCTCAGCTGTTTCAGTAAATCAAATTTAAAGGTTTAATTACTTCACTTCTAACTTATGTAATTTTTAAGGGGTTACATGGGTTTACGAGTTTCAAAAATTTTTTATTGTCTTGTTAAATTACAACACATTAGAATGCTGTCCTAAATTTTCAAGTTAAACCGAGTATTAGTTTCGGAGATACAGCCTTGAGAACTTGTGCGGTCGAGGCTAGCTAGGCTAAGGGCGCTGTCTTTATTGTCTCGATTGGCAAGATTTCTCCAGAACTCAACCAAACTTCATGAAATTTTACACAGGTCTTTGGGATACGAAGTATTTTTTTCGATTACAAATATTTTTAGAATAAAATGTGGCGAAATTTTTACTGAAATCTTAATTTTTTGTCAAGATGTCTGCCAAAAATCTAACTTTCAATTGTTTTTTTCCCTTCATCCAAGTTTTAAGTTAAAGTTTTAACCAGACATGTTTTTCACTTTAGATGATTTTGTAAGGAGTTATTCTTATGCAGGCGCATTTTTCTCCCCAAATATCACCGGGAAGGGCGTCGCAATGGCCGAGTTTAAAATATTTTTTCCAAAATTTTAAAATTTCTTTTTTAATAGTGTATGTTTGTAACAATAAAAAATTCTAATAAAGTATTTCATTTTTTATATGAGAAAAAAATTATTGAAAAAAAGCTGATTTTTACCCGAGGAAACCTATGTACCCTCTTAAAGTTATTTTTTGAAAACCTTTAAACTCAATTTATCTATATTACTTGCTATACCTAATCGTCTAAAATTTTTGCGTCTAAACAAAAGTTTTAAACTCTTCATTATTATAAAATCTTCCATCCAACTACCAACCACGTTTCTGGTACAGTATTTTAAAACCTTTCAGGTGACTCTAATTTAACCTTACTTAGCAACAAGAGAAAACTAAATAGAACAAACAAGAAAGCGTGCTAAGTAAATGAAATTTAAGCCCCATCCAACTTTTTTTTTTAAATACCCATATCAGAATAATATTGCATAACTTCTGTATCTATTAAATTGCGCTAAAGGCAACGTTACCAAATGCCCGCAGTCCTTCTTGTAGCCAACTAACAAACGTGACAGCTGAGACAAGCCTTTACAGATGATTGGTGCATGTTAATGTGCTGTCACTTTTAATGAAGCGCATGTCCAACGAACCATTAGAAACCCACAAAGTAGTAAAAGTATGAATACACCCACGATAAAAATGTTTTAGTACATACCAACAAGGATTAAAAATTACTCTTGGGTTGAAGCGAGTTGAACGAAGGTGTTTATTTCTATGTTTCTAAATATTTATGATTGTATTGTATAAGGTTCATTCCTGATTACCCTGTAGCCTACTTAACCACGTAGTTTTTTAGTTTAAACTTGAACAATATAATTTTACATATGGATCCTTAAATTTATTGATTATACTTGGGTGAACTGAACCATACGACTTTAATTCGAAAAACACTGAACCAAATAATCCCTTTAAATATTTATGTATGTACATATTGAAGAGTTGTCTAAAAGGTACATTTCTTTCAATATTCTTAATACTCTTTATTTAGCTTTGAAATGGTATCTTTTTGAGTGAGACTACTAAGGATAAAAAAAATTATAAACAGAGTTGCCACCTTTTCGAAAAAATATTGCAATATGGATTTCAAACTGCAATTATTTTCTCGAATACTAATGCACACCGAACAAAATAACCCCTGAAATACTTTTCTATGTCCATTGAAGGTGTTGCCATCTGTCTGAAAACTTCATTTGTTTTAATATTTCTTATTATTAAACTAAGAAACTATATTTTTTTGAGTAAAAGGTATTTTTTTTACTACTAATGACCAAAAATATTTTAAATAGAGCTGCCACCTGTTCGAAAAAAGTGTTGCATTATGGATTTCAAACAGGAAATATTTTTATGAATAACAGTGCAAAAAAATTTTACAAACAGAATTGCCACATTTTGGAAAAAATATTGCTTAATAGATTTCAAACAGGAAATATTTTTACAAATATTAATGCACAAGAATTTGTTAAACAGAGTTGTCACCTTTTAAAAAAATATTGAATTTTTGATATCAAACAGAAGCTATTGTTACAAACAATAATACAAAAAAATGATTTAAACAAAGCTGCCACCTTTTTTAAAAATATTACAATATGAATGCAAAAAGATATTATTGGGTGGAACTTTTGCCAAAAAAGCTTTGAGACACAGTTTACAGCTAATTTTAGTCAAATAAGGTTGCCATCGAACTCGTAAAAGGCTGCAAATTTAAGACTAATAAGCTTTACTAAAGTTAGAATTGTCTTCGTAATTTGAAAACCGCTATCATTGTTAATTTTTGCCGCGTTACTATAATTAAATATTTTGCTAAAATTTTTCAATTAATCCTTCTTAAAATCCGGAGAGTGTTTCTTCAAAGTTTGGAACCTACAATCTATCAGTCGGTAGATTATCCTTCTTTGGCACTATTTCTTAGTTTTTGGAATTTTTTTTCTATAGCTGGGTGGTTTGAGATCTCGAAGCTTAATAAACGTTCTTGCTTTCGAGGGTCGGCTGATTCCACACACATACGGTTGAGCCCCTCGCATCGGATCTGCAAAAGGAGGGTAAACGTAGGGTTAATAATAATGATAAAAAGGCTAAAAGAGAAACCCGAGCCAAATGCAGACAGACCCTTTGCACTTGGTACCTTCGTTGTATATATGAACGCTCTTGCTTTCCTTTTCCACACATGCATCTCGAATAGAAACAGCTATTCGATGGAGCATCGGCTTCCATGCGTACGATATGGCTTCACCAACGAATTTGTTGGTTGTTTATGCACCCGACTATATCCATGTCATTATAAGGCTCAAACAGTTCAGTTGGTTCCATCTTCTTTTTTACTCAACAACCACGCGAACGGCATCAAAGGCCTTTCAGAGAACAATTCTTTCGAAACTAATTCAGTTGGTTCGATCTTCTTTTCTACTCAACAACCACGCAGACGGCATCAAAGACCTTTGAGAGAACAATTCTTTCGAAACTAATTCAGTTGGTTCTATCTTCTTTTCTACTCAACAACCACGCAGACGGCATCAAAGACCTTTGAGAGAACAATTCTTTCGAAACTAATTTTTTTCTAAAAAGCTTTTTCATCCCGGTTCAACATCGTCCACGTTTCAGCGCTTCATTTAATTGTCTACCACCTATTGGCCAAAGATCTTCTAAGCTTGACCTCCACGCTTTGATCTCTGCATTTTTATAGTAGGATAATGCGCTTTTCTTATTGAATCCGGTCCATAACCAGATCAACTTCCGTTACAATAAAGTTTTTGCCCCTTTATTTGACACTGTTTGCTAATATCTGCTTGCTGTATTCTTTGTGTTTGCTTCCTTTCAATTTCTGTCTCTTTCGGTATTCCTTTCCACCTTAAAATACAACACTCATATTTCCACAGCGCACCACCCCTAACCATCTGTCTAAACTTTTTATTTTTTGCAGGCTATTTGTGTTGTATTATGATTTATGAGAGCCCATCAATGTGACGTGTTGACTTTATTGAGTAGCCTTAAAGGTATTGTGTGTCGAAGCAATGGTAAACAAGTATAAAAAGAAAAGTAGTTATGAGAGAAATTTGTAAAGTGAAAAATGTGCAATTAAGGTCGTACTCATCTGTCATATATGTCAACCGTTAACAACAAATATTACTCATACTCAACTAACCAATTAACTATTTCTTATTATTTTGCTCTTCACTTGCAGATATGACAACTTAATGGACGTTTGATGATGGACGCTAAGTAAAAAGTGGTGTTTAAAATATAACATAAAAAGTAATCAAATACAAAGCACTCTAAAAAAGAGAATTTCCCTCAGCATCAAAATTGTAGCAGCTCACTCTCTTCAAATCCAGCGCTCTTACGCTCAACTCAATAGCAACTAAGGTGCAGTACAGGCAATAAAACATGTCACACAACGTTGTTATAAACGCTTACCCCGATGAACCGCAGATCCCGACTTTGGCGCTCTTCCCGCTCGAAGAGGCTATCGATTCGCCGCTGCTACACAATCTCAGCTCAACGATGGCTGTGAGCATAGAGAATGACACCTTCAATACAACTATGGAGTATTCATACTATGAGAATTGTCCAACAAATGGCGACTCTATTGGGCATATTGTGAATTTTGTGCTCTATGTGATTGTTTGTGTTATTGGCCTGTTCGGCAATACGCTTGTGATCTATGTCGTGTTGCGTTATTCGAAAATGCAAACCATTACTAATGTCTACATACTCAATTTGGCAGTGGCTGATGAGTGTTTCCTCATTGGCATACCCTTCCTGCTGCATACCATAGTTAGCGGTAGTTGGCAATTCGGCAACTTTATGTGTAAAGCTTATATGGTCAGCACGTCAATTACACAATTCACTTCGTCAATTTTCTTGTTGATCATGTCGGCAGATCGTTACATTGCCGTTTGCCATCCAATATCTTCGACACAATACCGCACGCCACTCATTTCCAAATTAGTATCCGGCTTCGCTTGGCTTACCTCGGCTCTGCTGATGTTGCCGGTTATCATATTCGCCAATACGGTGGAGCAGAATGGACACATTTCATGTCACATCAAGTGGCCCGAGTTGGGACATCATGAGACAGGTTTCACTTTTATTATGTATGTCTTCACGCTCGGTTTCGCCACACCGCTCGTCTTCATACTCTGCTTTTACTATCTCGTCATACGGAAATTGCGCACTGTCGGCCCACAGAATAAGTCGAAGGAGAAGAAACGTTCTCACCGCAAGGTAACACGTTTAGTATTGACCGTCATCACGGTTTATATACTTTGTTGGTTGCCTTTCTGGATCTCACAACTAATACTCATCACGACCACACCCAGTCCGTGTGCTACACGCTTGGAAATTGCCCTCTTTCTGCTTGTCGGCTGTCTCGGTTACTCCAACTCGGCTATGAATCCCTTTCTCTACGCTTTTCTAAGCGAAAACTTTAAAAAGAGTTTCCGCAAAGCATTCGCCGCCATAACCGCATTAAACGCGAAGGACACCACGTTCACGGCCAGCGGCACCGGCACTGTACCCACAGCTGAGTTGCATAGCAAGGATATTAGTATGTTCAGCAAGTTGGGTAAGAAGGGTCGCAAATTAGCGGCTATACGACAACAACGGCAAAAGCAAAAGGAGGCGCTACTAGGTGTGGATAGCAATACAACAACTTTACTTACAAATACCACATACGGCACGGCTACAACCGCGACAACAATGACCGTGGCCGAAACGTCCGAGACATTGCCGACGGAAATTACAAATGCCAATCCCACGCTCGTTGCGTGCTGTGACAATGGTCAGCTGATTAAAGGCGACAATACAACAGCTGATTCTTCGACGCTAAGCGCTATCAGTGTGGTGAACACGGCGGCAGACTTGCAAGCCAATGGCGCTGTGGCACATGCAAATGGGACAACAGAGCGACCGCCGGTGTTGCGCACAGATTTATAAGAGAATTGAAGCGGAATGGTTATGTGGGTGCGAAAAGTGAGTTTGAAAAAGTTAAAGGAGAAACGTAAGGCGAACTCAGAGCTAGAGTGCTTAGCGCTTACGTTTAAGTTTAAGTAATTAATCTACGGCTGTTCAAAATGTTTAAAATGAAATAGTACTTACATAATGTTAATAATGACTACTGTTAATTATCCTAATTTGTTTTTGCAACAATATAATACATAAGTAATTCGTTATATGTCTGTCACTGTAAAAACTCTGCATAAACCTTATTAGTTATGGATAAATATGTATATAATTGCTCAGCAAACCACTTACAAAGTTATAAATATAAGCTTCTAATTTAATAATAGCAACTACTGAAATAATTAATAATAATTCCTAATGCTGAAATGCAAAAAAAAAAATATTTTCTACCATAATATTCAATGTCTTCTGGGTAGTATTTGTTAAGCCCCTTAACTAATGCATAATAGTCCAGTATTATAGTAAGTTCACCTCGGAATTCGATTTACCCATTTATATATCTGTAAATATCCTACCATATGTAGGTTTTGAGACAACTTTAGGGTATATGAGTATATCGAATTCCGAGATTCTTACCTAATTTAAGCTTAAATGACTGGACTAATAAGGTATTAAATAGTCTGCTAAGTATTTGTGTACCTGTACATATCAGTGATTGTATGTAAATTAATGTTCAAATGTAATTCAATGGTAAATAAATAATAAATTATATATAAATATGTACTACTGAAAAAGTTATTAAAACTAATTTATTTGACGAAACTGACGTGAGTATATAACATGTTAGATAAAAGTTTTGGGTTTAATTAACTGGATTAACGATTACACAGAGCTATCGTATCCGATGTACACTAATGCTTATTCTAAAAGAGATTTTTCTTCTCCTCTCAATTCTTTATCAAATTATTAAAACTTATTCTAAAAAAGATTTTTCTTCTCTTCTCAATTCTTTACTAAATTATTAAAACTATGTAATTGGCTTAATTGAGTGAACCAAGTTTAATTACGTTAATTAGTCAAATCCTATATTCACAAGTATTGGAGGAAAGAGCTTTTCTCTGCAGACAAGCTGTTGAAAATTTGACTTTAATCGAGTCCACTATATTTAGCTAAAGCAGGGGTGGATCCACGGAAGGAACTGAGAGAGAAGATGACTACGAGAACACAAATGCTTTTTGCATTAAAAATCCTCAGCGATTGCGATAAGCATATACATTAGGGTGATTCAAAACAAAAAAAGTTTTTTCGTTTGGTACTCGGAAAAATAGGTTCCTAGACACCTCTAAGAAAGCCTCTCCAAGCATGATTTCTTAACTGTAACGCGAAAGCCCTCCTACATAAAATTTTCTATTTTTTTTTTATTATCAGATAGGTAAATTTATATCTCGCTTCCAACTACTTGAAAAAATATCTTGTTCCTTAGATTTTGTAGGAAATTGAATTCTCTACAAAAAAGATCTCTGCGATTTTTTCGTGAACCCAACCGTTTAAAAGATATTAACGGTTCAAGTTTGATTATTTTTGGGAAAATTTTTTATTTCTTATTTATTTCTTATGAATTTTATAACTCAATGAAAAAAATCATTATGAATGATGCAACTCATAGTTTTGTAGGAAATTTACAGCTACAAGGAACCTATGTATTTTTCCGAGTACCAACCGAAAAAAAAAATTTTTAATCACCTTAATATACATATATCCGTCGATTCATATTCTCCTACACATACCCTGCACTTTGCCAACCACAAATGCTAGCACTGAACGATCCTTTTCTTCTTTGCGCCGAATCAAGACTTGCCTCAGAACAATGATGCTCCAAAAAAGATTGAACGGCTTAGTACTCCTCAACATAAATTATGTCATTACTGCGGAACCAGAAGAAATAATAGAAAGATTTAGTAAAATGAGCAAACACCGTATTGATTTTATGCTGTAAATTAAATGTTGAAATATGTGTAGACAGAAAAATTATGGTTTAAAGTTCAACATATCTCAAATCCGTAACAAAAGCTTAAAGTTAACGGTTTTCAACGGTGGATTTCCCTGAGCCCAAATTTAACAGTATTCTCCCCCAAAAAGCAATGCTTTATTAACAAACGAAATGCTTTATGATCCATTTTTTTTTTAAACTAACACAAGTTGCTTCACAAATATAGCATTCTCATTAACTAATAGTTATAATCCAACTAATGGAAATCATATATATAGCATGAACGGGTCCTCTAGTACAATATAAAAACAATACAAAAATAATAGAAGAAATGCTGAAACTCCGCTCAAATCTTCAGTACAATCAGAAAAAATTTTTCCTAATTGAGTAAATTAATCTTAATTGAGTTAATTACTCCATTTGTATATTGACTAATACTCTTTTGTAGATCAGACCAATTACAAAATATTAAAAATATTAAATCATTTAGCAGAATTCAATTAAATTAACTTAAATGAGTTAGTTGATTTGGGTATGTAAATTATTGAAACATTAATATTCATTTGAAGAAAGAGATTTTGTGGAGGTAAACTATTGAGACAGTAAGAAATTTGCTTTAAGTTTAATTGAATTAGTTAGTCGAATTTTATATTCCCTATTACTCTTTTTCAGATCAAATCACTAATAAAATATTAAATCATTTAGCTAAATTGAGTTAATTGATTAGTCGAATTTTATATTCCCTAATTCTCATTTGAAGAAAAGGGTTTTTGGCGGGTAAATTATTGAAACAGAAACCTTAAATGAAACCATTATATTTAAAAGGGTTATATCTATTTTCATTACTTTGAGAAGAAAGAGTTTTTACAACTAATCTGCAGAAAGAAAAAGTACGCAAAGAAATATACATATATATTGACCTCAATTAGACTGAATAAGTTTCTAAGTGAGTCTATGAAGTTGATGTCTAAGTTTTACTTTCTTTCACCAACCTGACAAATCATTATTTACATTTTGATAAACTCGAAAAAATTAAAGCTGACACTTATTTGGAAAATATAATAAAATTTAGTTCAGCAAAATATGTGTTGAAGGCCAAAATAGTAAATTGAACTCAATTAGCCACTAAACTAATGAAATAGTTACCTACTTGAGTAGTAAATTTATAAATTATATCAAATACTTACCATCAATATGGTACTCAACAGTTTTTAGTTGCTTAGGAGAGCGTTTGGACTTCAACAAAGAAAATACACGCATTATGCAACAAAATTTTTTTACTCAATTTGTATTAAAATTAAGAAAACTAACACTTTTTATTTCCATGCAACATTTTAGTACAGAGTAAAATAGTTTTGTTCATCGCACAGTTGTTTTTAATTTTGTTTGTTTATTTATTTTTTAGTATAAATATAAACAACAATAAGTTGAAGTTTGATTAGAAATACGAAAATACTTTTTCAACTACCATTATTTAAATTGAAACTCGTTGTGGGATTTGCTGTACATAATTAAGAGGTATCTTCGAATCGACCGCAACCAGACTAGTATACAACTAATAGTTTTGAGCGTGGTGAACACTCCTATTAATGTCAAATCAATCAGAAAATAACAAATTAAATGAGACTTCCTATGCACTATATTACTAAAGCTTGTTTAAAATATAATAAATGTATATATGCAAAAGCAATTTAGGCCAACCTTAAAATATATTACTCATTCTTCAAGTGCCTCCAGTGATAGAGGTTAAAATATGTGCCGACTTTTTTCTCTTACTCAAATTCACCGATTTCAATCACTTTATCAAATATCAAACAGACCAGTTGTCCGCCCCGCATTCTAGTAACCAAAAGCAATGATTTTATTGCCTGCAATGAAAGTCAGGTCGCATTAATTACACGAAGAAAGTTATGCGATAGAATTCCAGGAATCCATTTCAATTGACATCAATCAACAGCCAACAAGTAGACCTTTTAACGCCAAAACCGTAGGCAAAATAAAGCCATTAGGCTTTTTGTAAAAATAAAATAGCAATAGAAAGAAAAATTACCGGGCAAATTAAGATAATTAAATGTGTAGTCAAGTGCAGAAAATCAGTAATAAATTCAGTGAAGGATGAAGTATAAAGCCAAAATTTAGGCTAAATTTTTAAAAACTTATAGTATCAGTCATTGCAGTGAAAATAAAAACCATGGTCTATTTCAAATAGGAAAATTGATGCTTATATATTATATATTTAACCAAAGAGTGATTTTACTTAAGAAACCCCAGAATCAGATAGTTGGTGCCGTAAAAGAGAGGTTAGATTTTAAAAGTTTCCAATGCTTCAGAAAATGCTTAGGTTCTAGAGGAAAACGCGTTTTTTATTGTTCAAAAAAGCACTAAGAATGCAAATATTGAACTGAAATGCATTTTTTTTTTTTTGAAAAAGCACTAAGAATGCAAATATTGAAACTGACGAGTCTAACAGTTATCCAATTTACAACTATGAATGATATTAAAATATTTAGGCGTTACTTTAATTCACATAGAGAGAAGAGGAGAGGGGGAGAGGAAAAATTCAAATTTCTTCAATGATTTCTATATAAAAAAGCAAGGCAAAGAGCCTATAATATCTTCATTCTTTCTACCTGTATTTCTCTCTCTTACACTCTATTTTTACATCTATTTCTCTTGTATGGTCTTTCCCTCTCCAAAACGTTTTCTCTCATACACACTCTTTATCTAATTCATGTTTGATCTTCACATAGATACATACGATTATTTTATGGCTTCGTAAGTGTAAAAAGCAAAGAGATGGCCGAGGGCATTAGCGAGCTATTCTATTTTAAAATGGGTAACTTGCCGCAGAGGGAGAAATAGTCGGTTAAACCATTGCAAGATGCCAAAAAAGTAGCCAATCTCTGAGCAGTAGTAATGCTAACTATTGTACAGTTATTTGGAGAAAATTTTCTAAAACGTGTTACTGGCATAAGTAAAGGCAGTCTTATTTATCCAAAGATCTAGTTCAAGTATCCCAACTTTACTCAGCAACAAGACTAACATCCAGTCTCCAATTTATTAACAAGTATACATGCAATCATTTCTTCTCATTTTAAATAGCATGCGATTAAATTTGCAAAGTAGTAAACATTTTCATTGCCTGAGCAAGAATTTGTATTAAAGAAAATTGAGACATTCACTGTGTTTCTCAATTTTATACACAAATATTTTTATGATACTTTGCAGCTTGCCGTTGAGACATCAACTGAGTTTAATTTGTCATATAAAATGATTTGAAATGACAAAGAAGCGCGTTTGTATGCTTGTCATTTGCTAATACTACGGCTTTACACGCAAAATTCTCGCTGAACTCAGTTCCGTTAAGTGATTTTACGTACATACATACATACATACATGCAACGTTTTATACTTGTGTTTGCGCGTGCTCATTAATCCCAAGTATTTGGTGGCCTTTAAAAAGAGATAAATCGCTTGACATCGAGATATTGATGTGCCAAATTAAGTATACGGCAGAAGCAGTGACGCATTCGTGACAGCTTGTAAGCTTATAAAAACCTTCGTTCTCGTCAAACATTTTTCATTTAATTAAGTGCTTTCTTCAGTAAAGATCGGTAGGTGCATGTTAGGGTTTATATGTGCGTAAATACGTATAGCGATGTCAACTGGAGAAGGCTTTGAATTTTCGCTTGTTTGCCTTCTGGAAAATTTTGTTCATTGAAGCAACACTTGCATAAATTTCTTTGAAAATAAAATACAGTTTAGTTTAGCGATAATTAACATGACTTGAATATTTTTTGTATATTATCTTTAGTTATTCACTGCAATAATTTTAATTAAGGAATTATATTGGCAAATATCGAAGACGTTGCAAGTTAAATGGGGAAATAGTGCTGAAAAATATGGCAGTTGTAAACTTGTTCCACAATTACTTATTTATGATATAAAACTATACAAATATGAACCAAATATTAACCAGTTTTCTAGCTCTTTGATATAATAATATTTCTTAACATTTAACTAATATTAAGTACTTAAGTCCTAATCCTTAGAAAAATTCCACACCAGTTAAGCTGTATAGAATATATTTCCTATAAGAGCAATATTTTCTAAAGCTGCCTTTTTAAATATTTTTTGTGTCCCAAGTATTTCATATTCTCATACTGATAACAATTCTTACCTTTGAGAACCACGATACTTGCGATCATAAACAAGCTATTATCTATCGTCTGCTACACGGGCACTGACCTCAGTTCCTTGACTTTCTAACAAAATAATTTATATACCTATTTATTTTGTTGGGATCTAAGATCACGTAGATATTGATAGAGAAATGTATTGAGAGAGAAAATAGACCCGTACCCGTCCACAGAGAATCATTCGACTCAGTCTTTTACTCAGACTGCGGTTAACTCATAAAGTTGCCACGAAAAAAATTTTGTTAAGAATAAAAATTCTTTATACTGAAAACAAGAAACTGTTTCACAAGGTTTTATTATTTCAATACAAGCTTTTTTACAATATGCTTATCGTCACCTGAAATGCAAAATAACATAACAACAGTTTCAGAAATATACAGTGGCATGAATAAAACACGAAATAAAATCGAACATGAGTGAAAAAAATTTCTGAAGCAACAACTGGTTAAATTCACTATATGTGACCTGGTCTAAGAAAAGGGGGCTTAGGTGTCAAAAAATCATTTTTTCTTGTTTTGTTTTGTTTTTTTTTTAACACCTAAGCCCCCTTTCGCAGACCAGGTCACATATATCGAAAACAGTGGCCCTTGCTAGAGCTTCATCATGACGGATTGAATTAAGTATTGTACATCGGCGGATCTTGCTGAAATAACCTACGTCGAAAGTTGTTAAAAATAATGGGGTAAAAATGTTCGATGTTCACCCGTATGTCAAAACGTTTTGAGTATTAAAAATATCATACTTTTATAAAGGGCAACTTCCATACATACTATGAGCGAAAAATAGTAAGACTTTTTTCATATTTTCAAAACTCTTAATTTATTTTTCCAAATGTATATGTCGTCACCCTCAAAGTAATAACCCTTGGCCATAATACATTTTTCCTCCCGATATTTCAGCGATGACAGCATCATGTCTGGCTGTAAATCGTCGATCCTCAAGCAATAATTGCTTTGATATGTTGATCAACAGTTGCTGTTAATGACCGTCCTGAACGCGGTTCGTCATTCTCGACCCTCTCTGAATAACTTGCATCAGTCATAATTGAATAACAATTACCACCAAAGGCCCTTTACAAAATTCTGATCGTTTCGGCACCAGAAATTGCATTCCGCGCCTAAAACTCAATAGACTTTCGTTGTTGAATAACTTCGCTCATTGTAAAAATTGCCAAAAGAACAATATTTATTTCAAAAAGATAAGCGTATACCCTACACAAATGACTATTCTCATGTGACATTTGGAACAGACGTCCTTGACTATCGTACCAACCTAGAAAAGAAAATATTTCAACGAATGGGTTTTCCGCGCAATTTAAATTACAGTCTGCCAAGTAAGAGCGTGGTCGACTTTACCGACAGTTAATGAAAGATTTCGCTCTGAGCCGAAAGGAGGAAGCTTTGTCCTTGATGCATTGTCAACAAAGGTTCAGTTGTCGTTCTATAGGCTTGTCCAGCGGAACATAAACGGAATAAAGGTGCATCTTTGGAGCTGCTTCTCAAAGCAGAGATTCGGCACTTTGTACCTCTTTACTGACAACCTAAATGCTGAGAAAATGATAAAAATCTACAAAAAGGCTTAACTGCTAAAATATGAAGATTGAATTCTGCAGGAGGACAACGATCCTAAACACCGCAGCTCTGTACTCAGTGGAAAACTCAATATAGCATCGTTACATTGGATTGGCCGTCGCAGTCGCCCGATGCAAAACCTATTGAAAATGTATGGGCATATATTAAAAAGAAGCTTCGTGGAAGACGCACATACACTTTGAAGCAGTTGTCTTACGAAATTCGTCAGATCTGAAGATCCTTGCGACTAGATATGCCGTCAAATTAGTAGAAAGCATGACTCGGAGATGCCAGGCAATTATTGACGCCGGTGGTGACTGGACACATTATTGACCAAATTGCATCATTGTTTGATATGTGTACAATAGGGTGATTCAAAAAATTTTTTTTTCAATTGGTACTCGAAAAAATGGGTTCCTAGGCACCTCTAAGAAAGCCTCCCCAAATGTGAGTTTTTAATTTTCCTCCTACTTACAGTTTTCTATTTTATCTTATTATCAGCTAGAAAAATTTATATCTCGCTACCAACTACTTGAAAAAATATCTTGTTCCTTAGGTTTTGTAGGAAATTGAATGCTTTACAAAAAAAGATCTCCTCAGATTTTTTCGTAAACGCAACCGTTTAAAAGATATTAATAACTAAAGTTTGATTATTTTTGGGAACATTTTTTATTTCTTTTGAATTTTATAACTCAAT
Organism: Bactrocera correcta; assembly: GCA_027475135.1. Classification (NCBI taxonomy): domain Eukaryota; kingdom Metazoa; phylum Arthropoda; class Insecta; order Diptera; family Tephritidae; genus Bactrocera; species Bactrocera correcta. The sequence continues at coordinate 100,566,829 of CM050323.1, read as the reverse complement.
GAAAAAAAATTATTATGAATGACGAAACTCATGGATTTTTGGAGAGGCTTTCTTAGAGGTGCCTAGGAACCTATTTTTCAGAGTACCAATCGAAAAAAAGAAAGGGATTTTTTTTTGAATCACCTTAGTGCACAATGTACATATATATAACTATTAAAGTTTCATAAAACAATTTTTTTTTTAAATTATCCCGACCACGCTCCTACTTGACAGACTGTAAAAAGTCGTACTATTTTTTGCTCATAGCGATGTACTTGCATGCAAATATTTGTGTTTAAAGTGTCCTTACTATAGGCTTATAGGCTTCCATTTTATATTTCTTTGCTAAATAGCAACAAAATATTTCAATTCGAACTGAGAATCACTCGAGCAGAAATTATATCTTTAAAAACTTGTTCTGCATAGCAACAAATACAAGGCATGGATTAACAAGAATAGTTTTGTATTTATAATAATTATATTTTATTCGAAAATATTATGTATAAAGTGAAAAGTTCACACACATTTGGCGCTTAGAATGCAAGGACTAGCCACTTCACATATTTATATCTGATTAAAAAAACTGAAATGGCTCTCCGCACGCTTTATGCTTCCAAAGTATCACTAAATAGATAAACATACATACGCTATATTGTATCCCTAACAATTTGTTTCAGCTAAATAAATGGAGACATTTTGGCAAACGAAATATATTCGAATTAACATTTAGTTATCTGTGTACTATATTTGTAGTCATATTTGTATATACTTGTAGTAAAGGGTATATATAATTATACATATGTATATACATCTGAATCCACACAATCATATGTTTATACATATCTGCAAATTCATGTGGGATTATCCACTATTTTATTCATATCTCCAACTGCCCATGAAATTGTGTGTCGCCATGTATGCTGGGTCATTTTCGCGTATTTGTTGTAAACGCACTGAACCGTTATTTATTGGCAGTTGAAATATTTTTCGCCAATTAAGTTTTTGAAAACTTTGTTCTAAACATTTGTGGCTCAGATTAAGAAAAGAAAAATAAAAACTATTTGCTTGTTAACAGATTGTTGAACTCAATTTTATATGGAAATTCAAATATTAAGCGATGACAACAGTGAACTTTGCAGACAGTGTTAAACGTACAAGTCGTTATCTTTAATATTTGTTTCGAAATACATATAGAAATTACTAAATTAAAGCTCGAATCTTTATTTTGGAACACTAGCACACGTATTATAATCGAAGTAGTATAAACGCCTAAAAATATGCTGTGAAAGTAACTTTTGAATTTTATATAGAAATAGCTTCAATAATGTTAGTATTTTTTTAGGAAAACTTACACATGAATTATATAGGGTGGGTCATCTAACGTTTTAAATTTGAATTATCTATATTTCGTCAATGGAAACGTTAAATACCATTCAGAAATTGAAAGATGTTCAGTAAAAAGTCTAAAATTTACGAAGTGGGTCGCTATTCACTAAAAGAAATTTTGAAAACATTTTTCCAAAGTTCGTTTAACCAAGATGGTCAGTTTAACCGAAAAATCATCTTTTCGGACGAGGCTCATTTCCACCTCGATAGTTACGTTAACAAGCAGAATTGTCACATTTGGGGCACAGAAAAGCCGCACGTAATCGTCGAGAAGCCAATGCACCCACCACGAATTACTGTATGGTGCGGATTTTGGTCTGGTGGAATCATCGGCGAAATTTTCTTCGAAAATGAAGAAGGAACAGCAGAACCATCAATGAGCGATATCGCGCAATGTTAACTGAATTTTTCTTCAAGCAAATTGAAGAAGAAGCTTTGGACAACATTGTGTTCCAGCAGGACGGCGCTATGTGCCATACAGCAAATACTACACTCAATATTTTAAGCCCTATCTTCGAATTTAAAGTTTTATATGGCCTACCCGTTAGTAAATTAAGAATGATGCAAACGCCCAGAAGCAATCTAATTAGCGCTTAAGGGCTCAGTAAGGTACCATTCACTTACTTTTTAGGCATAAATTGGGTTTTAATTGTTTCAGCTGATCAAAACATGAAAACTCCTGTCCGCCAGAAAAAACGCATCTCATTCACCCAGCCATTTCTCCAACAGATATCATCAAAAAATTCCGAAAAAATTTGGTTACATACTCCACGATATAATTTATGATATGTGAAAAAAGTTCTATTGTAGAATAAAAATTTCTATGAAAGAAAATTTCAACAGTCTAGATTACCTTACTGACTCCTTAATATGGAAAGAAATCTTGAAATTTTAAAATTTTTTTAAGGAAAACTTTAATAGTTTCAAACTTTTCTAATAAAAAAGTGCAAAGTGGAAGCAAAGTCTTAAGCTAAATATAAGTAGTTTTTAAATCTAGTACTAAATAAGGGTCTGAAAGGTACTTAAAAGGCAACGGCTCTTTTTTTATTTTTGAGATATTGATATCGAAAATTAATTGAAATTTTGTGGTTGTTTTAAAATCACACCATCATGTATAAACCATTTGATTGTTTTATCAAATTTGTGTGATCGCCTAAAAGTATGCTATGAAATGCGTTAACTAGCACTAAAGCTAAATCAATTGTGCAGTTTTCTGAGAAAAAAGTTTAGGATTAAAAGTATACACAGTTGAACTTCCACAACTCGAACTTGCTAATTAATGATCGGTTAAGCTAAATATCAACATTTCTCAAATCTAGCTCTACGAAAAGTCTAAAGTCGAGGCATTAAATCTAATGATTATTTGTTTACATTTGTGAAATTGCTATCGCAAAGGAAAAAACATTGCTCCTATTACAAAAAAAAAAAACAACCCACCCTCATGTATACTAAAATAAACAAATTTATCTCAGCGCCTAAAAGCATGCTATGTATTGCTGAAAGTTGCAATAAAACTTTAAAACTAAATAAATTTGGAATTTTTTTGAGATTTAAGTGAGAACTGGAAGTGTCTACAGTTGAGCTGGCATAACTTGAACCCCTATAACTCGAACTTCTGCATAACTCGATCTCTTGTCAAGTCAAGTTTCATATAAAATTTCCTTACATAACTTGAAATCTCTCGAAGTTTTTTGTGGATTTTTGTATTAGAGTTATGGAAGTTCAACTGTAAATGAAAAAAGGCAGTCATAATATGCGTATATTGCTTTATACACTTTCAACCACTCACTCTAAAAAAGTTAAACACCTAAAGGTATACTACGAATATTATTGCCTTACACTAAAACTTGAGGAAATTAAACTTATTTTATAATTTTCTGTGGATTATGTGATCAGTAGTTTTTACAATAAATTTTTAAAATATTATCTTCTTAGCTTAAGCCAACTTTAAGGCGCAATATATGTAAACTACACAATTTTTTTGAACTGAGTTCCAAGACAGAAAACTAGTAATGACATGTGCCAACCAGTTTGGCATTAATTTCAATTGTGTGTATAGTATACTTTATGTATTCCTTTATAAAAACGAAATATAAATGTAATCACAAAAATGAACGCTGCATAACCCTACTCGCTTATCAGTTAAAAAATTTAAAAAAATCCATTTTATTAGGAAACACGATAACAGCGTTTAACCGCAAATGCCATACTATAAAAACTAAAAGCAATTATTTCTCCACCAATTGATTGGAGTTTGTGGTATTTTGGGAAAAATAAAGAAAATGCAATGAGCGTTCTGGTAACTAGTAATATTTTCTGTTAACAAAAAACTAAAGCAATTACAATTTTGTTATAAATTTTCAATACATTTCTGCGTTAAATAATTTTTTTGTTGTAAAACAATTTAAAACTGCGTAGAAATAACATTTATTTATTGCCTGAAAGTGGCCTGAAAATTGATAGAAATAAATAAATTTCTGGTTCAAAGCAATTTCTGTTAAAATATGGGCAAATCAAGGTGGCTTATCAGTGCAGAGCACAATAACTGTTGTATACATTTCGTTATGGCATAATTCTCTTTAATCAAACGGCAGTTTTTCATGCAACTGACAGGCAAATTTATTTCAAATTAACCGAAAAATGTTTGTGGTGTAGTTGAAGAATCATAGCAATAAAGTTTGCAAAAGTGGAAAGTGCTTGGCTATTTTCTATGCATGAAAATTAGTCAGATTTTCACCTTTAGAACAACAATTCATAAATGAAAAATATGGAAAAAATTTTGCAATTACAGAAAACGTATTGTTTGGATTGCAAAATTATTGAAATAAGATATTTTATATTGCTTGTTAAAGCTTCAGGTTAAAAGTGAGAAGTATATTTCTAGCTATTCCCAACTAGATTATCTGTAGTCTCACTCCATTTTGATATCCTATGCTTTTGCCATTCCTTTCATTGGGAGTGTTTTTTTACGTGGCGGGTCCCAAACCCAGCGCACAACCCTATGCAGGGGTGTTTCGCCTTCTCACTTTAGCTCGCCTTCAAACGGATGTTCTTAGGCTACCCAGAGGATACTTGGTCAAAGACCGGAAGTCGTGAGCTGCTTGAGTCATATGTAAAAGAATCGTTTCTGGCCACTCCCAAGTGAATGGCGATCAGAGAACTTTCCTCACTTGCGTGAACTTCTACACATGACCCCATCCTCCTAAAGAAGAAGATGCTTTTGCCATTTCTTATTTAGGCTAAACTTTTCTTCTTCTTTATTGGCGTAGACACCGTTGACACAGTTATAGTCAAATTTACTACAGGGTGAACTCACAGCCGACAACAATATGAGGGTAAGAAGTAGGAAAACACATATGTTGAATCAACAAAAAAACTGCTATGTGCGGTCATAAATAAAGTTATCATCCAAGTAGTGTTAAATGTAAGAAAGAAACTTTGTAGCAGCATTTTAGGCATCAAAGGCAATAAAACTATTTTAAAAGGCGAACTCAGCACAATTTGAGAAATAGTAATGCTAGCAAAATATTGTCAAAGAAAAGTAACAATATAGATATGTATAATGTGAACGCACCAAATGAGCGCCCACCAAAAATATGATAAACGCCTAAAAGCATGCTATAGAGTTTACAAAATTATTCAAAGCAAAAAAGAATATATTTATTGTAAACACAAGTGAAAGTTACTACGATTTTTTGTACAACAGCCATGACTCTCTGGAAAATTACTATGCAAAATAACAAGTCATCCTAAAAGTATGCAAATATGCGAACCTAAAAATCACTACCTATAAGTTAATAATTGATTATGTATATAACTAAGTATGCGTTAGTCAGAAATATTCATGCAGCTATTTTCAATCCTAACACGCGCTTTCTTAAGCGTGTTGCGCCTAAAATAACACAGCATCAAAAGAAAAATTTTTAAAAATAGTTTCTTATAAAAAGCGTTTAATGTAAAAATAGCAAATATATGCAAATTCAAATTAAGCCCTCTTAAACAGCTGGCATATATTCTAACTTGCTAGCGGATGACTTGACACGCATGTCTTTAATAGCCCAAAAGTATGCAAAAATTTTCGTTAAAACATTTTTAGATACACTTATAAATTTTTGGCATACATTAGACGCACGCAAAAGCCGGTCTCAAAAATCTCAGCGTCGCACAGCAGCGACAAGTGTGTACACAGTTTGCCGTTAACATTAATCAACAACGCTTGGGCGCCTAAAAGGTTGCTTGCCTTTGCCACATACAACACTTATTTGCTATGCTGCACGTTTTTTTCGTTTTTCTTTTGTTTTTGTTTTTTGTTTTTCTTTGTTTTCGGTGTGTCTTTTGCACTGTTTGCCCGTCCATTGCACACACTTTACAAAGGCAACGACCAGAAAAAATATTTACCTTTAAGAGATAATTTGAAATTTATTTGTTTAGTAACTAAGCCGGTTCTAGGCTTTCATTTGCATGCTCGTATACGTGGCATGTAGGTGAGTAAAAATACATATGTCAAACGCACGTGTCGACATTTTTGCATAGTTTTCCTGATTCTTTTTGCACGAGAATTTCCATTGCATCAAAAAACAGTTTAAACGCCTCACTTTGCTGCCGCATGCTTAAATGGGTTTTCCTCTTCCTATTTTTAAGTCTCCAAAAATACGTTTTCACTAACTCGTAGCTTTGCTCGTGTGCATTTGTAAGCGGTTTCTTTAATTTTTTTCCTCACGTACATTTTCTGTATTTCCCTTTTAGTCAATTTGCTTTGAATTTGCGGTGCAAAAACTTCATCTTCCGTTTGCTGTTTCCAACTTGTTTGTGGAAAACTTTGTCTAAAGACTTTATTGCTGTATGTGCTTATGTATATGTTGAATTTTGTTTATTGCTTTTCGTACACACACACACACACAAGCGCTTACTTACGCGCTTATTGTTTCCCTCCCGAGCAGAATTGTCTTAAAAATTTTGCTCATATAACTTTAATAACGGTAAATAAGTGCGGTACTTTGTTAGACAATTTCGAGCTGCATAAGTACAAAGTGTTGTCTGCACATGCTCTAACTGTTTCCCAGTATTCGAAATGAATCGGAACAAGAAAGCGAAGACAAATAGAGAAACATATTTGAATATATACAATTTTTTATGTAACAGAAGCGCCAAAAATTTTTGTCACGAGGAGTGAAAAATAAATATTGACAAACCGGATAATTTTTTTTTTTTTTTTTTTATTGAAACGTAACAAGATATAGTTTTACAGTTCATTCGAATTGCAATTAGTGACAAATTTACTAACAACCAATAATTGTCATAACTTATCAGATTAAACAATAAAAGCTTTATTATGAAGCTTTTTTCAAAAGCTAAACTTTGTATTAAAAAATTAATATTATAATATTTGCATCTCCATAGGTGAATTCCGTATGTTCAAATGTGTTTTAACGTTTGATTGTATACTAAAATTTTATTTAAGGTTGTTCGAGGCGATTTCTTGCCGATCAACCAATTTATTTCGTTGTATTTTAGTTTTAGTTCTGCAACTTTTTTTTTGTTTATGCTCCTTCCACTTTAAGGTGGAATATGGAATTACCTCATTACCAATATATAAGGGGACATACGGCTTTATAGATTTTTCATAGATGATATGTAATAAAAAATCTACTGCCTTACTTAAAAGCCGAATATCTCGAGAACTACTAATGATAGCGATTTTGACCTTAGACCTTTTTTATAGCAAATAAAATTTCCTACAAATTTGTCGTGCTTATTTTTTCTATAGCTTGTGTCATTTACGAGATATATACAAAAAGATGCGAATTTCGTGGAAAAACCAGGTTTAGAGCACCTTACTACCTCGCCGGTGTGAGTTACGACTTTGTTGCACTGGGCACTTTTGTAGAGTGAACAATTCTAAAAATATGTGTCTAAAGTCGAAGCGATGCCATAAAATACTTCTGAGCTGTAGGGATTTAACGATAAAAAATCAGGATTGTAGAGTATTTTCTATGGAAAATTTTTTACAGGCCTTGGTCCAGTTCTTAATGTTAATATTGAGGGCTAAAATTTTCAGAGAATTTTTTTAAGGTATTCCCAAGAAAATTTCGTGACGGGACTGAAAAAAATTATTAGTTAAAAAAATAAAAAACCTAATGTAATGTAGAAATAAAGCTACTAACATTAACTATAAATGCCAACACTTTTTCCAAGTTAAATTAAGTACGGTAAATTCAATGTTAAAAGCAATTTTCGAAGATCATATACATACATACGTTTTAAGGATGGATCAGATGGACCACTATAATATCAACACCATTTTTGGATCGTATTTTTACTCTTTTTACTCTTTATTTCTTTCTTTATTTGTATTAAATACAGTATTGAAGTAAACTCTGGCAAATTAAAGTATAGTGTATTTATATTGCACGATTAAGTGGAGAGTATGCAATAATGCAATATTATTTATATTATAAGAAGTCACTCATACGCCCCCACGTACGAAGAATAATTTCAATGTATACCAAGAGGTTGCTCATACGCAACTACGAACAACTGCCATACTAGACCTAATCAACACAAGCAAAGAAATTTTGGGTTTTTGAAAGACAGTTTTTTAGACTTTTAGTTAGTCGAGGCTAAGTCGAGTCTAACCGGAACGAACCCGGATATTTATCCAGCCAAGAACTGTCAACGCGACAGCATACTTCGAAATTACTTTAGGAAATTTTCAGTTATGGTTTCTCTGCACTTTTCAGCATTTTTTGTTGTACAAAATACAAGAAATTATATTCAGTGATTTAGATTTAATCTGAATTTCGTTTCTATTGATTTACACATAAAGTTTTGGAAACAAAATCATCTAAAAATATTTTTTATTTTCCAAAAATCACAACCCAAACTTTTTAAGATTTAAACAGCTGGGAGTTTTCAAAATGAGACCGACTGACGTCACAAATCTAAAGTAAAAACTACCACACCTCATATAACAAAACTTAAATTAAACATATTTTTTGTCTAAAATATTTTCCACAAAATTCAATTTTATGGCAATCGCAACAGTTTTTTAAACCAAATCATTAATCTTTTTACCCAAACTACTACGCGCACATTTATCAAATTTATTGGAGCATATGAAGGCAAACAACTATGCCTTTTAATGGTGATAAATTGCTGAGCCTGACCAAAGTTATAAATAAATCATGTATTTGGCGCCCCAACGGATGGAACACAAACAAAATTTGTAAGGTGTTTTATTTATTTATTTTTTTAATAATTTGATGCACGTGTTTTATGCCTAAATTATTAATTTATTAAAACAATTAGTGTTAATGATTACTTAAACACATTAAAACAATTTGATATGCCTTTCAACTTTTATTGTTTGCTTTAAGAAGCGATTTTTCAATGATTTATAGCACAAATATTTCAATCATTTTTTCTGAGCGGTATTATATTTTTTTTTCATTTATGTTAATTATTACACTTTTATTTTCATGTTTTCCAAGCATTAAAAGGCATAAAAAATAATTGTGGTTATTTAAGTTTTTTAGAAAAAAATTAAATTAGTTCAAAATTTATTTTCAATCATAAAATTAGTTGAATAAACAAGCTCGCATGATCAAAGCAATTATTGTTTATGAAATAATTTTTTATCTTCGTAATTTTTACAAATTTATGTCGATTTAATATCCACAACTGCGCGTGTTTTCAGTCATATAATTTATAGCAGCAGAACTTAACAGAGAGGGTACTATCTTTTATAAGAGTGTACAACTGCTGGCGTATGCCGATGATATTGATATCATCGGCCTCAACACCCGCGCCGTTAGTTCTGCTTTCTCCAGACTGGACAAGGAAGCAAAAGAAATGGGTCTGGCAGTGAACGAGGGCAAGACGAAATATCTCCTGTCATCAAACAAACAGTCGTCGCACTCGCGACTTGGCACTCACGTCACTGTTGACAGTCATAATTTTGAAGTTGTAGATAATTTCGTCTATTTAGGAACCAGCGTAAACACCACCAACAATGTCAGCCTAGAAATCCAACGCAGGATAACTCTTGCCAACAGGTGCTACTTCGGACTAAGTAGGCAATTGAGAAGCAAAGTCCTCTCTCGACAAACAAAAACTAAACTCTATAAGTCTCTCATAATTCCCGTCCTCCTATATGGTGCAGAGGCTTGGACGATGACAACAACCGATGAGTTGACGTTGCGAGTTTTCGAGAGAAAGGTTCTGCGAAAGATTTATGGTCCTTTGCGCGTTAGCCACGGCGAATATCGCATTCGATGGAACGATGAGCTGTACGAGATATACGACGACATTGACATAGTTCAGCGAATTAAAAGACAGCGGCTACGCTGGCTAGGTCATGTTGTCCGGATGGATGAAAACACTCCAGCTCTGAAAGTATTCGACGCAGTACCCGCCGCGGGAAGCAGAGGAAGAGGAAGACCTCCACTCCGTTGGAAGGACCAAGTAGAGAAGGACCTGGCCTCGCTTGGAATATCCAATTGGCGCCACGTAGCGAAGAGAAGAAACGACTGGCGCGCTGTTGTTGACTCGGCTATAATCGCGTAAGCGGTGTCTACGCCAGTAAAGAAGAAGAATTTATAGCAGCATGAATATCTAAATATTTGTATGTAACGGGTGATTTTTTAAGAGCTTGATAACTTTTTTAAAAAAAAAAAGGCATAAAATTTGCAAAATCTCATCGGTTCTTTATTTGAAACGTTAGATTGGTTCATGACATTTACTTTTTGAAGATAATTTCATTTAAATGTTGACCGCGGCTGCGTCTTAGGTGGTCCATTCGGAAAGTCCAATTTTGGGCAACTTTTTCGAGCATTTCGGCCGGAATAGCCCGAATTTCTTCGGAAATGTTGTCTTCCAAAGCTGGAATAGTTGCTGGCTTATTTCTGTAGACTTTAGACTTGACGTAGCCCCACAAAAAATAGTCTAAAGGCGTTAAATCGCATGATCTTGGTGGCCAACTTACGGGTCCATTTCTTGAGATGAATTGTTGTCCGAAGTTTTCCCTCAAAATGGCCATAGAATCGCGAGCTGTGTGGCATGTAGCGCCATCTTGTTGAAACCACATGTCAACCAAGTTCAGTTCTTCCATTTTTGGCAACAAAAAGTTTGTTAGCATCGAACGATAGCGATCGCCATTCACCGTAACGTTGCGTCCAACAGCATCTTTGAAAAAATACGGTCCAATGATTCCACCAGCGTACAAACCACACCAAACAGTGCATTTTTCGGGATGCATGGGCAGTTCTTGAACGGCTTCTGGTTGCTCTTCACCCCAAATGCGGCAATTTTGCTTATTTACGTAGCCATTCAACCAGAAATGAGCCTCATCGCTCATCGGACACGGACGCGAAACACATTTCGAACCGAACACTGATTTTGGTAATAAAATTCAATGATTTGCAAGCGTTGCTCGTTAGTAAGTCTATTCATGATGAAATGTCAAAGCATACTGAGCATCTTTCTCTTTGACACCATGTCTGACATCCCACGTGATCTGTCAAATACTACTGCATGAAAATCCTAACCTCAAAAAAATCACCCGTTATGTGTGCGCGCCATTTACTTGCTAACCTGCCACCTTCACTAGTTTGGAATTAGCATAAAAAAGTGCTTATGAAAATTGCTTTGAATTATGCCCAGCACAAGCAATTACCTGCTCTCCTCGCACAGCGCAGCGAGTTGTCAACTTAAGAGACCATATCTTACACTTGATGCTGCCACAAAATTTACTACACACTTGTGCATAATCAAATAATCAAGAGAATTTTGTTTTTAGTGAGTTCTTTTAGCGACTTCAACGCCTGCGACAGCCAAATAGCCAGTCAATAACATGTTGCAACAAATAAATTTGGCCTACCAGACGCATAATAGCTACAAATAAATGATGTATGCTTGTATGTGTGCAGATTAGTGCGCTTTTATTTAAATGAATTTGCTGTTACTTGCGGCCAAAAAGGTCGACGATTTAAAAATTGTCGTCTGCATCGCAAATATTTGCATGCAATAAATTTATGTCGCATAATAAAAATGCCATAAATATTGGAAAGCAAATAGAACGAATGCACGTAATTTATATAGAATTTTATTGCTGTAAAGCCAGAGATTATTGTTTGTGTGTGACATGAAAAGCTGATGTAGTAATTGTAGATATAAGAAACAAGTTTTTATGTAGGAAAATTACTTATGACTTACTGAAAATTTTTGAGAAACCAAACAAAAATCCTTAAAATTTCGTTAAATTATTAATTTTTTAAAAAATATATATTTATTTATTTAAAAAAAATTAAATACATTTATTTATTTATATAATATATTTTTAAAAATTTTTGTCCGCCACTATCTACTCTTTTATTACTCAACTACTAACAGCTCAGCTCCTCACTTTTATTTGCAATAAAATAATAAACGTTCATCATACGCCACGTGCTACCCCTAGCTGTTAAGCAAGCCTAGAAAGAGGCGTCTCATTTTTCGATTGTTCATGTCAACAGCTGATATGATAGATGCTGTGGACATTTTTGGCAGTAATTTTTGATTGTCATACAAGCTTGTCTGCTGACATAATTTACATTACCTTAACAAGAATAAGAGATTAATAATTACATATGTATATATATATATCTACTTGTATATACATATATGAGTATATGTTGGTATAGTTATACTATATTAATAATTTCTTTCATATAGATGACAAGATTGAAAAAAATATTATAAGAAAAAGACGCTTGAATGTTAAGGGCTTTTCGATAAAAGTGCTACAAAAGTTTTTAAATAAAAAAAAAACGGTTTGGTATATTAATAAAATTTTTTATTCCTGTGAAAGTATAGGGTAGGCAATAAAAAAAACGGCTTGATATTTTGCAAAGGTCTAACAATTATTTGAAAGGTTGTTTTTTGAAATTTATTTGTAGAAAACAATTTGGGACAAATGACCACCACGGCTGAGTTTATAGTAGCTTATCCGATCCCCCGAATTTTGTAGTACTTTCTCGATGGTTTCAGGTCTTATGGCAGATACAGCAGCTTGAATCTCGTACTTTAGATCTTGAATTGTTACTGGATGGTTGGTGTAACATTTATCTTTAACAGCTCCCCACAGAAGATAGTCCAACGGAGTTAAATCGCAGGTTCTGGGAGGCCAATTCACATCACCTCTTTTGCTGATTATGCGATTTTCAAGGATAGAGCGTAAAAGATTGAGTGTAGCGTTTGCTGTATGGCACGTAGCGTCATCCTGTGCCCCAAATGTGACAATTCTGCTTGTTAACGTAACCATCGAGGTGGAAATGAGCCTCATCCGAAAAGATGATTGTTCCTGCACAAGCTCGTTTTTACTGCGTTTTCGAAGAGGCTAAATTCGACCATATCCCGAGCTCAGCAAAATGTACAGTATACAGGAACTACGAAAGTAAATGAATATTCTACAGATCGATATGCGTCGATGCAAGGCTGATGACGCACTACTCTCGCAAATGGTGATAGAAAACGGCTACGAATAAATCATCATAAGCTACTAGCAATATAAAATGAAAAAAATAGGTACCTGACTGGAAGATAGCAGTCATGCAATGAACAAAGTCCTCGAACAAAGACTCGAGAGGAAAGTGCATTCTAGAAATGCCTGCGCCGCTTGGTCCAATAGAGTTCAATACGGGGAATGCAACCACGTTTAGAATACCAGGATGAAAGGAAATCACATCAGATATTACCCTATCATCAGAAGCCATGGCAGGCTCAATAAAGAAATGGAAAGTCCTATAAAATATCATCAGCACATTTCTTTCACGATCAACACCAAAACAAACTCACAAAACTTTGGAGAACGATTGTTCCGTAGATTAAATTTCGAAACTGTAAGATTTCTATATATTAAATGACATAAGCATGGGGTTTATCTTTATTGCAACAAAAAAATTTGGTTAATACACATAAGAAATATCTTTTTATAATTTACTTGATAATGTTTCAAAACGCTATCATCTAACAACATTTTTAATGAGCACGCTAAGAAAATAACATAACAAAACATAAATTAAGCCATGCAATTTGTAAAACCCATAAGCCTAGGATATATGTATACAATACATACATATGTATATAAATAATCAGCTCCTCAATTTTTAAGATGTTGATCTGTGATTCTGCACACGTCCTTCTCTCACTCATTTGTCGAAAGCGCTGATATCGGACTACCAAAGCATTTAACTGCCGCACAAGCTGAATGCTTAAAATCATGTTCTTGTGAGGAAAACTTTTTTACTTGATGAAATGTCGTCAAGAAAATTGGCATGGATCACTTTTCAAGCCAATAATACAATCTCCAAAGAGTTGTTGAGATCGCATTACTATAGCATATAGCTGTCATACAAACTGCGCAATCAAAACCATGTTGTATGGAAACATAAGAGCCAAAATATGCTGTTCAAAAAATCGACACTGAGAAGATTAAATTGCTCTCTCGAAAGAAACTTTTTATAAAGCTGTATGTGCTAACAAACTTTACAAATTTGATATTCATTGCAAAAGAAATTTACTTGAAGGCTCTCCGTACCAAGGATTTTAAAAAGTCCATGCCACTAACCATATGTGAAAATTACAATGCAACAACAGCTACCTTGATATGTTTGAAATGCATTTATTCTAGAACTTTTATATATTATTTAATTAATTTTTATTTTTATAATTTTTCGGACACTTCTGCAGCTCATTTAAGACAATTTTGAAAAAAAAAAATTATCATAATTTCAAAGAAGGCCTTCTACTTTGAAGTGATTATAAATATCAAACAAATATAAACTTAAAGACAAAATGTTTTCCGCTAAAAACTGATATCTTTCCTCACGCAATTTCAAACCTTACAGACACTATTTAAATAGAAAGGTAGAAGTTTACACCGATTTTGGTACTCATGCAAAAAAAGTTAAATATTTAACAACCGTCATTTACTGAGACATAAGTGTAACCACGCATTTCGCAATTTTATCTCGCCAACTCAATAAATTCTACATTCTTCGCCGCCCGCACTATTAATACACAGCTTGCGATGGAAATTGCAATGGTATTTCAACCCAAAATGATTGCATAAATCAGCTGTTCGCCAAGCTGTGTCTTCATTTTAATTTCCGCCCATCAATGGTCTATGATATTTTTACTTGTCAAATGACTTTATCGCACGCATATTGCCAACGGCGCCGACATATCTTTCACTGACAATTAAAGCGCACGCAGGAGCACATGAAATACGCAGAAATGCATATAAACTGAGAGATAAGCGGTCGTACTGCATGGTCCAGCAATTTACTTAGCGTTTGTGTAATTGCAGATGAGCCAATTACGGCGAACAGTTGACTGTCATAAATACGACACAGCTTTATACTATAAGAATTTTACATGCAAATGTATGTGTATGAGCTATATTTTCCAACGAAATGTTGGCAGGCGGCGTGAAATAAAGGGATGCGCGGGAATTCTGTCGCTCGTGAATGCAAGAAAGCTGTTACTTTAAAGGAAATGAAATTGCTACCATTATATTGATATGTGCAACAACAACAACAATATGTATGGTCTATGCAAAAACAACTGCAAATGTATGTAAATCCATTTATTGCGAATCTGCTCGTGTGCAAATGCAGCGTTACGTATACGCACTGTTTCACGCGGCGCCTTTATAGTATGGAGAACACATGAAAAGGAAATTGCCACAAATTTGCAACAACCGTTGAAAAGAAAAGTGCTGCTCCGAGTGCAATGCGTATGTGGTTTACTTGCGGGTTGAATGCACAATATTGTATGAGCCACACACATTCACATGCACCTTTCAACCCGCTCCGTCGTATTTCTTTGTGCGTTATTTCAAGGGAATTTCTTTGCTTTCGCGCTTTTCGTTACTTTGTTCCAACTTACAATACGAATTTTGGCTGCTACATATGTGTGTGTGTGTGTTAGCAAGCACTTGATTGCTTTGTGAGCGCAGGTAATGTATGTATGTAATGTATGTACATATGTGTAAATGTAAATAAAGGTGTGGGATGTAAGAATTATTCTGTACTTTTGTTTACCTTTTGCGATTGATTGCTTCGGCTTGATACATACTGGTGTGAAGTAAGTCCAATGGAAGCTCATGCAAAGAGAATGATACAATTTGTTTGATGACATACTCCGAACGAACTGGCATAATCGTCGCAATACTGCTTTAAAATTGTCAGTAAACAAATTAAACCTTGCAAAGATACGAGTGTACAAGGTGCGTTCCAAAGTAAACAGGATTTAAAAAAAAAACAGAAAAAATGGTTTTTTAGGCAAAATCAATTTATTTTATTCAAATTAGTCTGCTTCTGCTTCAATACAGCTTTTTGTACGATCCAAAATCATGCCGAACGAGTGTTTTAGCTCGTTGGCCGGTATGGCCGCCAGTATGCCGGTGCAAGTTTTTTTTGAATGGTCTCTACGTCTGCATAACGCTTTCTTTACATGGGCAAATGCATTTTTTCGAAAAGGAAAAAGTCGCACGGTGCCATATCAGGTGAATACGGGGAGTGGTTAATGGTTAAAATGTGATTTTTGGTCAAATAATCGGTCACAAGCGTCGATTGAGCATTGGATTCTGAGCAATTCTTGGTCGTTAGACAATTTGTGCGGAACAAACCGTGCACACACCGTTCGTAAGCCCAAAGGTTCGGTCTAAATACGATAAATCGATGTTTTGGAGTTGTTCAATTGCATTTCCATGAATTTCAATGTTGATTTCTGGCTGATTTTTGATGAATTCACACACAGTTTCGATGGAATTTCCGGTGATCACGGATTTTGATTGGCTCACACGTTGTTCATTATTTATGTACTCGCAACCACTTTGAAAACGTTGAAACCACTCGTGCACTCTGCTACGGGATAGGTAATCATCGTCATAAACTTGTTTCATCAATTGAAACGTTTCTGTAAAATTTTTAGCAACTTTAAAACAAAATTTAATGTTGGCTCTTTGTTCGAAGCTCATTTTGGCATCGATAACACAAACATACTGACACTTAAAACGCAATAATTTCACTTTCAATCAATGAAATATCATGAAATACTCACTGGGCCATCGATAAAGATAGCAGACTCTAACGCACCAGTCGACATATGGATGGCGCCACCAGGGGCTGCTAGATTCAGGAGGTCCTGTTTACTTTGGAACGCACCTTGTAATTCTCTTTTAATTACCTATAACTTAATTTTACTGATAAATATTGCTACTGATTTTTTGAAAACTAGTCTAAAAGCGATTTATTAAGGAAAACTTCGAACGCATTCTTTTCTATTAGCTTCTCACTCTTAATGATTCAACCAAGTGGTAAAAATAAAAAAAAAAAGTTATTATACCCTTCAAAATAAAAACTTTCCATACAGGAATTTATTTCTAATCGCACAGTTTGTGCTGTAGCCACGTGCCACAATGGTCTAATCTAAACAATTTGTTTGGATATTTTAGCATTGCTTTGAAAAACAATCCAGGCGAAATTTCGTGAAGATATCTTGTCAAATAAAAAAGTTTCCATGCAGTAGCTTGATCATTATAGTATCGGATCGTAGGGCAGCTATTTGCTATTTTAGAGTACTTTTCTCACTAGTTCATGTCGTAGGTCATGAATATCAGGTTCAATTATGACTTTTAAGGGGTTGGGGTTAGTTAGAATTAAAAAAATTTTTTTTTTGTTTTTTGCATTTCCGTTAAGTGTAATATCTTAAAATTATTCCCTGAAAATTTCAAATAGATCCAATAATTAGTTTTTGAGTTATTCGAGATATAAGAAAGAGAGCTCTTGCACTTCAAAGCGCTAGTGTGAAACTTTAAACACGTTTTTCTCAAAACTATTTTTTTTTGAAACGGTGACAACTATAACTCGAAAACCGTTGAGTAGATTTTAATGCAATTTATACAGCTTTTAGAATACATAATAAACTCGGGCCTGATTGAAGGATTTTTATTGTTTCGAAAATTTCGATTTTTTAAGACCAATTAATTGTTTATTTTTTCCCAAAAATTTGGACAAAAATTTCCTGAGGTCGCCATTTTGTTAATTTTGAAAAAAAAAGTTCTTCGATCAGGCCCGGGATTATCAATTTATAAAACTAATTTTTTTTATCCGACTATTTTCAGATGAATCTCCAAGGACTTATGCTTGTCACCGTAAGTACCTTGTTTAGGAACAGGGTCAGCACAAAGAACTATAACTTTGGAAATAATTTTATTTTTTTTTTAGTTTTCGTGACTTCAATAATGCTATAATAATGCCATATTACTCCTTTTGTAAAATAACATGATTTAGTAGAAAAAATATATTGAAAACTCTAGTTTTTTCGTGCCTCTGACTACCCCTAACCCCTAGGGTAGGTAGGGTATTCACTAGTAGTGAATCTGATCTATTGTCAGAGGCCAATGACTTCAAATAAACCCACAAGAAGTGGTCTTATGGTGTAAACTCACAACTTCTTGGAGGCCGTTCTATGTCACAATTTTATGAAGCAATCGAATCCTCCAACGTTTCTTGCAATAATTCGGTTGTTTTACGTGTTGTGTTGCTTGTAATCCCGTCTTTTTAAAAAAAGATGTTGCCAAGATCAACTTCTTCCGATTGGGGTCATTAAAAGTTGGTTATCATCGATCTACACCGCTTTACAGTAGCGTTGTCACCAGTTTTATTTCAAATGAAGTACGTACAAGGGCAAAACCCTTACCAAGCTGTCAATTTAAGCGAATATAATGGTTGTTGAAGGACAACTTGTGAGTTTTCTACGCATCAAACTAGACAGATTTGCTTATTTATCACAGCACTCAAATTAAAGTGAGCCTAATCGGAGAAACGATTTTCTTAAAAAAATGCTTACTCTTTTCAAAGTTGTTCCAAAGCAAAATCAGTAAATTCTTGTCATTAACGGTGGTCCATTAGCTGCAGTTCTTGAGTGAGAACTATTTCTTATGGTTGCAAGCCGAAATACTTTCTCAAAATCTGCCAACTTATGGTTGCAGACAGTTTTTATTCTTGAGAATGCCTTGAAATGGACAAATTGTGGTCTTAAGCAATATTTGCTTGAATTGCAACAATATTTTCATTACTTCGAGTGCTGCTTTGTCTCCTTGCCACTGGAACATTATCTAAAAAAATATAAACACGAAGTTTCAACCATTTGACCAATAGCGAGCACAAGTGAACGATTATTACGACCAAACATCGCAAAAGCGCACGAAAAAAGTGGAAAACGCATATTGTAAGAATAAAATTGTAAAATTTGTATACAGAATACGACTTGAAATCTAGTTTTGATATTTTATCTAGTCTAACAACCGTCCAGCAGTTCTTTCGAGAGCGAGTGAGTAAAATTCGACTTACTTTTCTCAAAATCTGCCAACTTATGGTTGCAGACAGTTTTTATTCTTGAGAATGCCTTGAAATGGACAAATTGTGGTCTTAAGCAATATTTGCTTGAATTGCAACAATATTTTATCTAGTCTAACAACCGTCCAGCAGTTCTTTCGAGAGCGAGTGAGTAAAATTCGACTTACTTTTCTCAAAATCTGCCAACTTATGGTTGCAGACAGTTTTTATTCTTGAGAATGCCTTGAAATGGACAAATTGTGGTCTTAAGCAATATTTGCTTGAATTGCAACAATATTTTCATTACTTCGAGTGCTGCTTTGTCTCCTTGCCACTGGAACATTATCTAAAAAAATATACACACGAAGTTTCAACCATTTGACCAATAGCGAGCACAAGTGAACGATTATTACGACCATAAAATGGCAAAAGCGCACGAAAAAAGTGGAAAACGAATATCGTAAGAAAAAAATTGTAAAATTTGTATACAGAATATGACTTGAAATTTAATTTTGATATTTCATCTAGTCTAGCAACCGTCCAGCAGTTCTTTTGAGAGCGAGTGAGTAAAATTCTACGTATTTTTCTTCGATTCGCTTACACATGTTCTTAGGAATCCAGCATTCCCTTTCACAAATATAATTCCCGCTACATCTACTGCCTTCTTGCTTCTAAGGACATCGTCTAACGTAATTCGACATAATATTATTGCAGCCTGGCTATCGCTCATACTCATAAAGAGGACATGCAAAAAAAAAAAAATATTTTATTTATTTATTAAATGAAAAATAATAAAACAAAAATAGTAAAACAAAAAAAAAATAAAATAAATTATAGTGATCGGCTCACTTGGAGTTGCATAACCACTACATAAAAATTGCATATATTTTTCTATTATTCATTAAAAATATAGATTTCAGTACCTCCAATTAGTATTTCCTAAATTATTTTAGCATCTGATGAGGGAAAGTTGTCTGCTTATGAGACCTTAAATTCTCTGCTTTCCCTTTCATGTCATTTAACGCCCTTTTAAGTCTTCCTATTTGCTACATTAAACACCTTAAACAAATAAACGCTTTCGCAAATTACTTTTCTTGCATAATTTCCAAACATACATATTAGCATAACTTGCAACTTCTTGCCATTTTATGCGAAAATATTTTAGATTTACGGCGTCTACGTATTTACATAGTACGCCGTGGCAAAGCTTATTATGCAGCCACAGTAGTGCAACCGCAAGTCTGCCACACACGCATTGTGTGCCAAAACAGTGGTGCAACAAAGTTGCGTGCATATGCTAACGATGTCAACATGTTGCACACACACACACACACAGAGTTGGCGCGCACGCATAACGGAAACCGCCATTTAATGTATTACTGGGGGTAAACACGCATTTTGTAGGTGTGGTTATGCTTGAGCGAGTGGCAACGCCAGCAAGCGTGTAAATATGTTTGCTTTTCCGTCAAATTTGCCGCACTATGGCATATTTACGTGGCATATGCAAATATTTTTTCTGCGCTTTTGACTTCTGTTTATGTTGTTAGTAACTTACAAACGCACACACATACAATTTGTTGCACTTGCAGTGCATGCAAAAATACTTCAAGCAAATTTGTTCTCCATTGTACTTGACTGCAACTTTGTATGTACACTGCTCCGACGCCGTTTTACGCGCAAGTTGCTGTTTTATAATTCAAAATCTTCAAAGCAAACATATTTAAGTATTCCTTGTGGCACGCTCTACACGTATTTCGGCTGCCGTAAATTAATGCATAATTACCCTAATTAAAGCGGAAATACCCCGAGGGTTCACTGCGGAGTTCTAGGGTTGCAGCTTAACACAATTTTTGGGCAATAAAGGTTTGAATAGAAAGTTGAAACATTAATCAGCGGACGGGTTGAGGCTCTAAGCAAAATATTTGTCCTATACCTTTCTCGCTTTCTGTAATCAATTATCCCATGTTCACCTTTTGCGCTGAGAGAAGGTTACACGGGAATTTCGTTTGAAAAAATCATTGAACAAATTTAATTTTTGCGTCAAAAATATTAAAGCAGTTTTAAATGTTTCTATTTACAAATCAGTCATTGCGCTAAAAGCGATTTCTCAATACGGTATGTGTCTTTGCTGATATGAAATCAAAGCAAAGTTCCAATCCCTTATATAATTTTAGTTTAAGGAATTTCTTTGGTTATATTTGAATTATACACTATTAAAGCAACAAAAATGTTAAAAACATACTTTCCATATAGTCATATCTGTTTAAAAGAGAACTTTATTTATTAATTTAGTTTATTCATGTAAATTAATAAAGATACATTAGCAGACAACAGGCTCTCTTTGTGTATTTTCATAAAAGCACAATAAACCAAGAAGAGTTGTATTCATAGAATGTATGACTTCATTTAATTTTACTCACATTAAAGCCTGTCAAATCCAAGTTCCAAACCTTTTCTTAAGAAGTTATTAAATAAAATGTCTACTGTAGTAACTAATTTCTATTAAGAATTTAAGGGGCACAGCTACTGGGAAATTTTCAGAAATCGATTTTTTTCATATTTCGACAGGATATACCTTTAAAAATAACATACTAAAATTTCAAATCAATATCTGAAACAGTTTTTGAGTTACAGCCATTTAAAAGAGCAGCCGCTCGACAGTTGGATAGTTGCATTGGAAACGGTACATTCTTTTAAAGGGTTTTTCTCGAAACAGCATTTTTCGAATTCGCTGGAGTGATTACTCGGAGACAAATGATCCGATCGCTATCAAATTTTTTTTGCATCTTCTACATATGTGACCTGGTCTACGGAAAGGGGGCTTAAGTGTCAAAAAATCATTTTTCATTTGATTCGAATGAAAGATGAGATGTTGTTTATTTTTAAGAGCTGTTTCCCAGAAAACTCTTTTTCGCACGTTAGCTTCCTTTTCGTAGACCAGGTCACATATAGTTCTTCAAACGATGACCTTCCAGTTTTTTGATCTAATCAAAAATCGAATTTTGGCAGGCCAAAAACGACCATAGTTTTGGGTGAAAGTGAACTTTTTTTTCAACATGTTTGCAAGATGATTTTTTATTAGCCCGAAGGTCATCGCACAGACAATATGTTTTAGTTTAACCTGAATTATTTTTTCAGTTTTTATCAACAGAAAAGGCTGCAATCATGGCAGCAGTGGAGGACCCTGTTTTGGCGCCGCCGGATATCGCTTGTCATTTCAAAAATATTTAATATTTTCTTTCAAAAAAATTTTTTGTATACTATTAAAACATGTATAAATATACCCTCAAACTTTTAAAACGATTTATTTACTAAATTTTTTTTTTGTTTGATCCCAAACAATGCCTTTTTTTACGCTGTCACACTAAGTGTACCCCTTAAAACAGTGCTTGTTAAAATATAATACTGTTTTCATATAACACAAATCACAAATCTTCACCTTAATAATGTGAGCTTACTTACATATTTTCATATTGCATGATCAATGAAATTTCTGGTACCGAAACGTCTAGAATATTGGAAAAGGTTTTCAGTGATAACTGTTTGTAGAAAGCAAATATTTTTGATGAGTACAAATCGAGAACGCATTGATGACGATTCACCTATGTGACGGCCATCAACAGCAATTGATGATAAACATTTCAATAAAATAAAGGAATTGTTGCTTGAGAAACGACGATTAACAGTCAGAGATCTTACTGGCATCGTTGGAATGTGGAAAGGATCAGTGAAAACTACTTTGAAAGAGCATTTGAACTTAAGAAAAGTGAAAACCATATTGGTTCCAAATGCACTCAATTTTTTCAAAACACAAGGTCGAGTTAACGTCTGTGAAACAATGCTTTACGACTACCAGGATGTTATGAAACGTACAGTTAATGACGATGGGTCTTGCATCAATGCTTGCGACCCAAATGCAGACGATCACGCGGCCGAATAGCGTAGCAAAGTTCAAATCGAAGCCAAGAAAACCACATCAAACAAGGTTAAAACTAAAGGTCGACAGTTTTCTTCGATTAGCGAGCGCTATGCGTCATTTGCCCGCAGCTTTTCGTAAAAAGAGGCTGAATTATGGGCCGACAACTGTTGGCTTTTGCTGCACGATAATACACCGTCGCGTACTGCTTTGATTCAATGTGAGTTTTTCATAAGCTTTTTAACCAATCCCACAGAATTCCCTGGTTTAGCTTAGCGTGTTTTCTAGCTTTTTAGCAAACTCAAACGACTGTTCCGTGAAACCCGTTTTGAGTCAATTGAAGACATCAAGCATGAATTGCTAAACACATTGAAGATTATTCCGGAAATTGACTTTTACAACTGTTTCGAGGATTTGAAAAAACGTTTCCCAAGTGTATTGTGGACGAGGGAGATTACTTCGAGGGGACCGAATAGAGTTTGAAGGATAAATTATAAATTTTAAAATTATGAACAAAGTCTTAATGTCTTAGTAATTCTGTTTAAATTGAAGAAATGAAATGTCGCATATATGAACAAGGTGTCAGTACGCTAATACCAGGTTGTTCAATAAGTTTTGTTTTTCGATACGAGAGAGCGTTGCTACTAGCCCAAAGTTGTTTTGTTTTGTTGGTTCACTTTCCATTTGAACGTATGTGAGCCTTCATTTTAGTCTGTCAACTCAGTTTACAAGCCTTGTAGTGTCGCCGTGTCACAATATTATTTTACAATGGCAAAATTGAATATCGAGCAGTGATAAAATTCTTATTTCTGGAAGGTGTAAGTGTAAAAGAAATTCAGGAACGAATGTTAAAAGTGTGTAATGATTGTTCACCTACAATTAGAACAGTAGAAAGATGGATTGCTGAATTTAAACGTGGTCGTACAGGCCTTGTAGATGATCCACTTGAAGGACGATATATATTACAGAAGTATAGGGTTTTGGAAATCGTCGATTGTCTGAGACCTCATTAGGCAGTGCGAGCCATATTTTAAGCGAAATTTCGGGTTTTAGAAATCTGTGTGCACAATGGGTCCCGCATTCGCCAACAATGGAGCAAAAACACATTCGAATGCGACTTTTTCAGCAACATTTGGAGCGTTCTAAAAATGATTAAGTAGATTTTGGGCGTGGGTTCATAACTATGGATGAGACTTGGGTCTATCACCATGATCCTGAATCAAACCAAGAGGCTAAAGAGTAGTGTGAACAACCAGGTTCGGCTTCGAAACGTGTTGGTGTCAGGAAATCAGTCAAGAAGGTTATCGTTACAGTTTTTTGGGATGCGAGAGGAATTTTGTTTGCGGATTACTTGCAAACTAGTAAAACAATTAATTCTGAATATTATTGTTAACTTTTTGACTAGTTGAAAGAAAAAATCGTGAAAAAAGACCCGAAATTTCGAATTGTTGGACCGCCAACGACATTCATTTGTTTCCATAAGCAATTTTTTAAAGATAAAAATATTTTTCTTACAATACTGACTTACGCCTGAAAAATCACGCCTCATATACTAATCATGTTGTCATATGAGGGCGCAAAAAGGGTGAACTCAACAGAGTTTCAAAAAACAAAGCTTTCATTTCATTCTTTCCATAACTAAATGTCAACAAGAAATCATCAGTCCGCTATTGAGATCATTAATTGAATACAAATAAGACATGGTCTCTGCATCAAAATACCGTATTTTCTCAAACTACAAACCATTTAGTGGCGTCCTCATTTAATTTAATTTTCTTTACACTCTGTATCGTCGTAAATACATACTCGGAACATACAAAACCATAAACATTTACATATAAGCAATTTGTGGTCTTGGTATTTATGTTATAGATGTTAAAGTTCACAACAATTCAATTGAATTCGTCTGGGTGGCAAAATAAAAACCGCATTAACATTCAAATCCAGCGATGAAGACATGAAATGACACGAAAAGGTAATTGAGCATAAAGCGTCGCTATCAGCCACAAAACCCTTTTTGTTAAATATAATGGATGAGTAAACAACTGAGTAAATACATTCAAAGAAACTAAGGCGCAGAGTAAAGAAAGCTTAAATACCGTCAACCCTGTCTGGGTTGTTTTAGATAGATTGTAAATATACTTCATTTCAATGAAAAATTAGGCTACAGCAAATTTGAAGTAAATGAAATTTAGTGTGAAATAGTCTTTTAGTTTTTAATTAAGAGAAAGAGTTAAGTCAGTTTATCAGGATCATTGCCTTCTTTTGATCTCTGTAGATCTTTTAATATACAAAAATTAGTTTTTACAAATTTAGAAACTATTCCAACACTTTTCGAAATTATTCTTCATAACGGTTCATGAAATTCCAAAAAGGTAAGTAGTTTACAAACAAAAGTTATATATTAGAGAAACTAAAAGATAGAACCCGTACCAAGTTAAAGATCATCGCTACCTTGTTTTAATGACATTTAGCATGCAGCGTTCTAAAAGAAATTTCTCTGCTGTACAAGACTTGGACAACCCATAACACTACTGTTCTTGAGTTCACAAAACCATACTATGCCTAAAAGAACTTCCGCGCAAAAAGAGATTACTGTTGGCGGCTAGCTCTTCGATTTTGGGGCAATAAGGAAACCGATGGAATTACCGCATAAAGTCCATACAAACCAGAATTTGCCTAAATAAAAGAAAGTGTGAGATCCGGTTATTTGGCTCAGCAATAAAGTCAGACCTTCTTAATTTGATTCATTATCCTGCCTGGGTGAGAAAAATAACTAAGCAGGATAATATTTGAAAGACAAAAACCATTACAGTAGGAAGAAACCCATTAGTAATAAAGATGAAACAACAAAAATTAAAGAAATAATCACTTAGAGCGTATCTGAGGTAGGATAAAAAAAAGGCGAAAGACGTGTTTGAATTCTTAAGATTAATCCACACCCTTTTCATATAACCTCAAAATTTATATGAAGTCTCGAATATAGAATTTTTTGGGTTTTTTCATTTTTATGTGGTCTAACAGCAATTTTTTTCCCCTAAATTTGTTATAAATTTACTTTCCTATGTCTCAAATATATTGTATTACATTACCTCAGGTGCTTCTATAAAGTTCATTGCTTAACACAACTTTTAAAAAGCTAAAAAACACAAAAAAAAAAAAAAACAAAGTGTCGTAAAAACAAGGCAATTAATATTTTTACCATCCATTTTCTTATTAGTTATTTACGAATTTTCGAAGAGTACAGAAAAAAATTCGAAACTAAAAAAAGAAAAAATTTCAAAAATTGTGAGCTGACGAAGCGGGGGGTCTCTAAAAATTTCCACGTGGTACCATGACCATGATTTCAACCTTCCTAGTTATCTAAAACCAACAAAAAAAAAAAAGATTGTTAATCTAGAATAATGTGGCAATGGTCGGAACTACGGAAAAGTAGAAAACATTTTTTTTTTTTTTCAAAAAATGGCGACTGCCTGAAAAAAATTTTTTTTCTATCACTATTTCGAATTTTTTTTAAATAATAAAAATAAAAATTTTGGGATGGGGCTAGTTTCAACCATAGACAAGTCTATAAAGAAAACTCTATAAAAATTTCAAGTAAATCGGTCCAGTAGAACCTGAGAAATCGTGGACATCGTTCCGAAAAAGTCAGTTTTGAGAAAAACGCGTTTAAGGTTTCCCTAATGTCTTTTGTTCGATTAGTTCCGGCCGAACCAGTTTGGATGCCGGGTCAGAAAAATGCCTATATCTCCGAAAATAATTTGAATTTTGAAAAATCCTCTTGTACACATATTCTTGAATAGTTAAACTTTGAAAATAAAAAAAAAAAACGTTTTTTTTAAATTTCTAGACTAGAATACCCCCTTAATTGCTCTTAAATGTATACCATCGCCTTTCGAAATTTCAAACATCACATACGAAAAGACAATAAACACGCCACATTTACATGACACTCAAGTGACAGCTCCATCGTTTACCTTAACATTGTATTGACAACAGCTTAAAAGGTGTTATTAAATCCAGCCTGTATTTTTCGGACAAGCAGAAATTACACTTTACCTTAATTGAAAGCAGATAAGAATCAATGTATGAGACTCGTGTACGAATAAATGATAATTGACATATGTCCAAAGATAACCGAAAGTTTAGGTTTATATATCCATATGGATGTATATTGTTTTAACTCTGTTTATTGTGCTAAAAATCCTTAGAATTTGTATGCCAGAGTAACTAAGACACACACATACATACGTATTTAATGAATGTTATGTGAATAATACAATATTACTTGTGGGTGGAAGCAAATATCCTTCATACATAGGCAAGTTTATACATTTGTATAAATGTAAGTATGTATTTGTAAGCCTCGTCAAAGCATAATTCTATAAGGATTTGCCATAGACATGAAATACTTTGTACTTTATGCTTAAATGAGTGTGAGAAAGAGAAAAGTGTCCCTCGAGGTCTTACACACTCACCAATATATAATACGTACAACGTATTTTATCCAATAATTTCCAAGTTTAATAGTTGACTGTCGTTAACACACAAGCAAGGCATATATCTAAGAGCGGATCGACTTACAGAAAGCCAAGAAAAAACGATAAAATGCTCTACGGATCATTTTGAGCAATTTTGTCTAAGAGAATATGGGTCGAAATTTTTAGACGGCGATTTTTGAAGTGAAATTTTTAGGTAATTGATTTCTTAAATATCGACTTAAAATTCGCCGTCTGAAATGTTGAGAATGATCAGTGGGACATTTCAGGCATACGCGGTTTTAAAGTCAAAAAAATTGATCCGCTCTAATATAACCTCTTTGTACCCCTTTTAATTCATGAATAATGATTCATGATTTTTAATTTTAGCATCGAGATAGCAAATTACTTTGCCTTTGGCAACTACATATATTATATATGCATAATTCCATTTATGCCACTTTCGCTACTAAGTAACTTTGCATTGATCATTAGTGTCTATTAAAATATTGTAATTACTGTTATCTCAATATTTCTGTTGCTCCACGGCTTTTATACAAAATTTTGTGAATTTAAATGGCAGTAAAATTCAATTATATATTCTGGTAATTTGCACCGAGCCGCGTGAACTTAAAGTTAAATTTACTTAAATATATTTTGTTTAAGGGGTGATTTGTTGAGATGTTGACAACTAATGCATTTTTTCGGTCTCTGAAGATCGGGTGGATAACTATTAGGGGGCGTTTTCAGTAGTCTAAAAAATATGACAATACTTGCCAGATATGTTATATAAAATATAAAATGATATAAAAAGTTATTACTCCAGGAATAAAGTGGAGAGAGAAAGTTCCACTTATTAAGGACAATAACAATGAAGGAGGGAAATAGATATAAGTCAGTCTGCTCGACCTGACATCGGCTATGAGAAAATAGTGCACTAACGAAGATAGGGATTTTGAAATTAGCAAATATATTCTATACACGTATGTAAATAAAGGGGATCGCTTCCAAAATTTCTTCTCCTTCAATTGCATCCCTGACAGCTTGGATCCCTGCTTTGAACGGGCTTTTGCTGGTGACTGTTTATCCGCTTATATGCTGACAAGAGATGTGTGGCAGAGTCAGATGTCTGGAGAAGAATAGCAGTAAGGTATTTACGGATGAGTCGAAGCTAAGAGGAAAAGTTGGAAGGAAGTCTTCAGTAAAGAGCTCACCGTCAAGCTTAGCTGTGGGCTATGCACTGTAGTGCAATTAAACTCTCAATACACTTACTGCTCTTAACTCGATTATAACCGCGTAAGCAGTGTCTACGCCAGTAAAAAAGAAGAATAAGGATTATTGCTCCAAAATGCAGCTTCTTTCAGGTAAAAGTACTTCGTTAACATTTGTTTTGGTGCCTGGCCATAGCAGCAAAAGCTACAAAATATAACCGGCGACTTAAATCTGGTAGCAAGGGAAGCTTTTAGTTCTTAGAGTTCGCTTCAATCTGCTCATTAAGTTTGGCCCTTTGGGGAGATTCGTAGTGGCAGTCATTTCAACCTAAAGGCTAAAAACCAGTCGAACGCAAACTGTCAAAGTTACATATATGAAAGAAAGTGAAGTGAAAACATCCAGGCACTTTCTCCTCCATTGCGCTGCTTTTGCAAGTCTAAGGTTGAAATGTCTCAGCAGCAATATCTTCGCCAAGCTGATGTGACATCCGTTGCCTCAAATTTAATTAAACCGTTTGTCAATTTATTAGGGTCTTTATGATCACCTTAAACTACTACAATCGGGTTCTAAGTGAGATACCTGTTAAGATCGATCATTTAACCTAACCAAATCTAACCTCTAAAATTAAGAATAATTAATCATCAGTTTCTTTCAAAAGGAAACCAGTAGAAAGTAAGTTAAGTTGTACAAGATATTTCTGAGATAAACTTTGTACTTTCGTCGTTAAAACATTATTAGATTCTATCAAATATGAATCCAATTAAATAAAGCTCCTTTAAAAACGGGTTGAGTTTTTTGATTATTTCATGCTAAAAGCAAAACACTAAAAACTTATTGCTCGCACCCACGTAAAACAGTATGGTAGAAGAAATTGCATACAACAAATACATAATTACACTAAATGCAATTTAGTTTTGAGAAAACCAGCATGTGAACATTTCAGGAATGCTTTCCTCCAACGCATGTTCTTCCTACCTTGAGCACTTGTGCCAGAAATATTGCAGTCATTTGCATACGTTTGCCAAATTGCACTAAACGCATAAATCTTTCAAATTTCCGGCGAAACAAGCAAAGGTGGAAATGCTCAGCAAAGCAACAATGGCAGACTAAATGTGGTGATGGTATGGAAATGGCGAAATATCGGCAAGGGTGTTAAATGTAGCAAACAGTCAAAGAAAATATCAGGTGTTTGAGCGACTTTAAATTTGCATTTTTATGAAATTTTAAGCTGTTTAACTTAAACTGTTAACTTGATGAACTTATTCACATCAAACAATTGCAGTTCTTTGAATGAAGTTTGCTAGACCAGCAGACATATCCTGCGGCGTTATTGAAATGAAGAAGAATTTTCTACAAATAAGTGCCTAACAGTTGGGGTGGAAATTTAAGCAGATCATACATATGTATGTGCTCGTTTATGCATATCTATAAGTAGCTGTAAGCAAAAATAGCTTAAATTGACTAAAGTACAATGGAGGAAATTTGAGCAATTCTCATTGACTTCATGAATACTAAATATTTTGTTTATTATTACAGTATCCCTGATAACGTTAGTTTAGAAATATGCAAAAATAGTTCACAATTTAAGCAGATTGCTTATTGCTGAAGCCGACTTAAGCATTTCTAACATAAAGTATGTTCACTTTTTTCCAACCGTTAAAAAAAATTTTTTTCCAAAGTTACAGTGGTTTGTGTTGACCTTGTTCCAAAAAAAGGTACTTGCGGTGACAACTCTAAGTCCTTGGAGATTCTTCTAAAATCATTCGGACAGAAAAAATTAGGTTTGTAAATAGATAAACTCTAGCCTGATAGAAGGATTGGTTTTTGTTTCAAAAATTAACAAAATGGCGGCCTCACGAATTTTTTTTTTAATTTTTGCGAAAAAATCAATTAAGTTAATTGGTCTTAAAAACACGAAATTAAGAAAAAAAAAAAAACAAAATCCTTCGATCAGGCCCGAGTTCATTATGTATTCTAAAAGCTGTATAAATTTCATTAAAATCTACTGAGCGGTTTTCGAGTTAAAGTTGTCACTAGTTCAAAAAACATAGTTTTGAGAAAAACGCGTTTGTAGTTTCACCCGAGCGCTTTGAGGTGCCCGAGCTCTCTTTGTTATTTGACGAATAACTCAAAAACTAATTATCGGATCAACGTGATACTTTCAGAGAATATTTTTAAGATATTACACTTAATGAATATGCAAAAAAAAATTTATTTTTTGAAAATTCTGACCTTTAATGAATTATTGTCTGGCAACTGAGCAATCTCCAAAGAAATTATTGATATGGGACAACTCTATCATATAGCTGCCATTGAAGCTGATTGATCAAACCCAATTCGTTGTAGGTAAAACTTTTTTACTAGAAAATATATCTCTACAAAATTTCGAACGGAAAATATCCGCGGCAGTTCTATAATCTCCGAAAATATCGGACAAATATCTATCCGTCCGATCATCTGTGCAAGTTGTAACTTGAGTACATGCTGAGATATCGCAATGAAACTTTGTGCAATTGTTCTTTAGTCGCAACGTGAGGAAAAATCCTTAGATGGGCGAAATCGAACCACGCCCACAAAATGCCATTAAACGAAAATCAATTAAGTTCCATAACCAAATACTAAACTAAGATATATAGCTGTAATATATGCCCTAAACCTTTATAGCTGTGCTAACCCAATATGTTCAGGACAAAACCAGATTAGATCGAATGATAATCCCGTCCACTCTTCATATAAAACTATATACTACAAGTATTACAAGATTTAAAGATTATCGCGTTAATTCAATAAATAAATGCGTTCATTTTACATGCGAGATGACATTAGAAGGCATAACACTAAGCGAGATCCAAATTGGATGATGGGCACGGCATCGCTCAAATTTAGGTGAAAGCACACATCTCAGAAACTGTGCTCACGAAACATTCAGAATGTTGGAAAAGGCCTTCGTTGATAATTGTTTGTGGCAAGCAAGTGTTTTTCATTGGTACAAAATATTCAAAGCGGGCCGAGAACGGGTTGACGATTGATCAACATGCAATAAAATAAAAAAAAATTGATGTTTCAGAATCGACGATTAACAGTGAGAAATCTTACTGGCATCGTTGGAATGCCGAAAGGATCAGGGTGTACCATTTTGAAAGATCATTTGGACCTAAGAAAAGTGAAGGCACGATTGTCTAAAACAATGCTTTATGACTACCATTTTGTCATGAAACGTATTACTACTGACTCTATGCCCTCAACACAGAAGTAGGCGATCAACCGAATATCATGGCAAAAGTTAAGCCGAATCCAAATGACCACAACAGTTTTAATCGATTATCGAGGTGTGGTGCGCTCCAAACTCCTTCTGACCGGCCAAATTGTCAACAAGGAATATTATTTGTGTTATGTAACGATTGCGCGAAACTATTCGTAAAAAGAGACGGAGTTATAAGCCAACAACTCTAGGGTTATGCACCACGATAATGCACCGACGTCAATACTGCGTTAATTCTTCGTGAAGTTCTCACCAATATCGTACTACAATTATGGACCTATATACTATAGCATATAACTGCCATGCAAACTGACTCAAGCAAATCAAGATAAAGACCTTGGGATATAACAAATACACCAAAGAAGGGTATTATAGCTTGGCTGCAGCTATTTTCACTACTTTCTTTCCTATTTGCGCTTCATCAGTTGTCGCTTACTTTAATTAAATAGTTGCTAATTGTTTTCTACAGCTCTTGAGGCAAATCTGCACATACAAATACAGGTGCAACATGCAAATGAATGCAGAAATCGATATCTAAAATTAAAAAAACATTTTCTATTAATTAACTTTAATCGGCTTTTTCATCCGATTAGACTGCTAAAATTACTCGCCTGTTAAAAATTAGCGCAACCACAAAACGCATTTAATGTAAAGCTTCTAAGTAGCGGATTTTCATGTTGAGTGTAGTTCAGAAAAAAAATTTAATATAGCTAAAACTATTTACAATAATATTAGATTCTTAGGAATAATATTAAAATATTTTTTAATGCTGTGAATTATTTCCTCTCAGCTTATAAAATCATATTAATTCTTCGCTTAAATGGTCATACATACAAATAAATGAATTCAATGATTATTATCAACCTCAACGATGAAAATATTATAAATACTTAAGCTCTCACATTACAAATGTTATATAGTTGCACGTATGATAATTGCAACTTACTTCCCTTTCTGTTGCAATAATAACAACTTATGTGCCCAGCTCCATTTGTCTCTCAAAGCTGCTCTCTGCCCTTATAATTCATATTTTGAATGCCAATATATATTATTATTCCATATATATATCATGTTTCTATATATTATGCAGCCACCGCATTGAAATCGTCAAAATCTAATCAAGATAAAAATAATTGCAAACCCAATAATTTCGCATTCAAAATTTTCTTTTTCACTGGCACAAAAACTTTTCGCACAAAAGAGTTTTCATCAGCAAACAAGGCAAGCATGACGGTCGGCAGACAAACATAATAAAAATTCGTTACAAATTGCCCCTTGACTGCAGAGAGAGAAAAAAGCATGGACTTCGCAACTATTTTGAAAAGCAAAGCAACTTTCCAGCATGTGCAAACACACAGCAGTCCTTCATTGGCATTGTGTAATATTTGATTTCAATCAGATGATGCAGCCATTCAACAATCCACAAATCAGGCAAACTCAGGATTTATTTGAGTGAAAAACTTGAAATTTCGACTGAATCCACAGTCAAACTATGAACTAAGAATAAATTTAATAAATTCGCAATTTAATTACAAGTTTATAGCCAAAGGCCGGGCACTTACGAGCACATATGTACACTGAAGCTGCAGTATATATTCACTTCTAGATATACACGAGTATGTCTACACATATTCCACACAATAGCCGTCGCCACGAGCTTGCAGATATATTGGAATGTGTGGCCACACCCACCACATAGCATGCATCTTTATCACTGCTTCACTCAACAAGCCATCAACCTACTCACCACTCTTCCTCCAGACTGTCCCACGGCACTTTTACGCAAGCATGTGGTTTGTACACACTTTCAATTGTTGAATCACCTCTTGTACCGCAAGGACGCACTCGTTGGAATTTACTTGGATATTTAGATTTACATAAATATATACGAGGGTAGTTTGATAAATGAGTACATTTTTGGAGTAGAGTTTTATTTTTAAATCAAACAAAATCTCACGGTTGTCAAACTAACATATCCTATATTTTACAAAGCTTCTCTCAACAGCTACTTGCTCTGAAAAATACAAATCAGTTAATGCTTTCAAATTTAGTCATGAATGAGCAATTAATTATCAATTTAAATAATACCGTTTCGGCATTCGGCAATCTAACAGAATTTGTTGATAATCACACAGTGTGATCTTAAAACTTTTATCGCTACTGGGATCTTATTAGTAAATAGTCACAACTTGTTTACTCAGAAAAGTTCAAAATTTCAACTTTTATCTAAGACTGAAAGAAAATACCGAATTTTAGTTTTATATTGTCAAGACCTACATTTAAGTGGCCCCACAATTGCGCTTTTGATATTGCTTTCTTAATATCTGAAGCTAAGAGTACACGCTTTCTTTATCTCATATAATGAATCTTAATTTTTTTATGCTGTTTTAACTAGGTTACCTTGAATGTACGAGACTACTGAGCTATGAAGATCAGGGTTATATATGAAAATGAATTTAGAATTATTTAAGTAATATTCATCGCATTTTGCCACAAAATTCTCCACTTTCCCTAACATACTTAAAATCTGCGAAATTGTCGTTTTCTGCAAACAGAACTT
Organism: Bactrocera correcta; assembly: GCA_027475135.1. Taxonomy (NCBI): domain Eukaryota; kingdom Metazoa; phylum Arthropoda; class Insecta; order Diptera; family Tephritidae; genus Bactrocera; species Bactrocera correcta. The sequence continues at coordinate 100,532,655 of CM050323.1, read as the reverse complement.
AACTTATTTTACTACCCACGTATTAAAATTCTGGCAAATCTGTTGTTCGACATATTCACTTTTGTGGTCAGCAAATTTTATAGAAGACAATCCATTTACATATGTACATATGTATATGACAGCGACCGTTCAAAAAATGTAAAGAATATAGAATACAGATGTACATACCTATGTCCAGAATAAATAAAGAAATACTATGTAATATCATAATATCACTTTGCATTTCCGTTCTTTGTAAGAAAACGAACGAACTGTGGTATGTAGAGTGCAGATTTTAGATCTGAAAAATATATACTAAATATTTCGAACTCGTTAACACGTAATTGGTCAGCTTTCAAAGAAAATACTATACTGTACTATACACTTCTAAATTCGTTAGCTCTTGGCATATTTAGTTTAGTTAGCTTAAGATTAGTGATTAGTTAGTGTTAGGCTGGTAGAAACAACCCAACCTACTCGAAGTTTAGGCCTATAAGCTTAACTTTCTTCCTGGTGAAAAATTAAAAAAAAAATCTGTATGAAAGGCAGATCAATAAAGACTCCACCCACTCGTATTTAATATTGAAAAGGCTCTTAAATATAAAAATACGCTCTTGGAGCATTCCTGGGCAAAGTCTCTACTAAATCTATTCTGAATATTACACAGTCCTAAGGTGTTGATTCTGCTATGCAAAGCTAGATCCAAAGTCTCTTGACCTCTAGAAGGAAAGGAGTAGAATGGAACAATGCTAGAATGTCCAAGAAAGTATGTAGAGGTACAACTCCTTGATTTTTTTTTTTTTTTTTTTTTTAAATAGGAGGAAGCATCAAAAGCCGAAGTGCGGAACTTTAATCCGCTAAACCTAACCTACTACCAACCCCAGACTCTCCCACGGAACCACCTCATTGGGTATTACTCCTTGAATGCTATCTCTCTGCTTCTATGTATATTTGTAGTGAAAAAACTGCTAAAGACCTTGGACGGTAAAGCCCCTAAGATAGTGGCGTATGGATGACATTGCCATCTTAATAACGAGTAGCTATCTACAGATCATTAGCAATATTATGACCACCACTCTCAGTAGAGAACTAGACATCGCAAACGGGTGTGGGATTGAACCCGGAGAAACCCGATCTGCTGGCATAAACAAGGAGGCACAAAATTCTTCTAGCAGGAGTAGCAATGCTTTTTATGTGTGTAAGCAGATGCGCGGCGCAACCTGGGAGCTCTCTTCCTCTCTCATGAACTGGTGCTACACAGTTATTGTAAGACGAATTCTGATCTGGGGTGCAGTGGTATGATTGGTAGACGTACGAAAATCTACCTACCGAAAGTAAATGAAAAGAGTTTAGAGGCTCACTGTGCCGTGCATAAAGTGCGCTTTAAGAACAACTCCAACGGCGGCTGGTACTACAAGTAGGGATGGTAAACTCGATTCCGATTCTACTCGAGAATTGAGTTTTCTCGTAAAATAATCGATTTTTCGGAATCGATCTTCAGTAGTCGAAGTCGATTAAGAATCGAAAGCTTTAAACCATACCGCAATCCTCTCCAGTCGAAATCTCGTGTAAAATAGTAATCTAATACTACTCGTAATATAGATCGGTAAGCTAAAAGACGGAGTAACACTATCTACACTTTCATCTGAATCGTCGTTGTCCTTGCAGAGAGTTAACCGTCTCAACAACTTCACTCTTCACACCGCCCTCCAGTTAATAACAAGCCATCTTGTAAGCCACCTTTTTCATTTACACTTGACCCATATACGATTTCAAGGAAATATGCTTTTGCACGTGTAATTCTCTTCTTCTTCTTTACTCTCGTCATCGTTGAATGTATGGCAAACATCCATTCTCTCTTACATAAATTTAAAAAAAAAGAACATTTAGTGAACTATGTAAATAAATGTTTCAAATTGTAATTTCAAACTTTTTTGCAGCTCATTTCATGATTGCTGTGGTAAATTACATTAAGTACCAAAGTAATTACATCAATTACCCACAAGCAAGGTTAGTGAACTTGTGTGAAAATAATTTGGAAATACTGCGAACTCAAGAGAAAGTCATATTTTGTTTTTGTACATTCTTGTATTTGCTGTTGCCATTTTATGTTTCCCTTTTTTTTTTTTGTTTTTTTTTTCATAATTTTTTTATACCGAAACGACTGCGCTGGCTGTAAAGCCATCACCTCAAGCATTAAGGAAGCCGCTTTTTGCTAACATTTTTCGACATTTTGCTCCACACATATCTTTTTGCATAAGCACGCCTCTGCAACATACCTTTTTTTTTTATATCCACTAAGCATAGCGCTTCATCCACGTGTATGTATAAATGCCCTGTAAAATGCCTGCTGTCAACTTGTCTTCATAGTATTCAAGTGAGAAATTTAAATAGACACGTGACGCTAATATCGTTATACAACAAGAAGAGCATATGTCTAGATGCGTCATATAAGATACATCTGTATTAATGCAAATGAACTCAAGGTCTAATACGAGTAATAAGCCAGAAGTGGCTGCTGCTACTCAAAGACTTTCGCCTTTCATAGCTTTGAGTTCTGTTGAACGCCAAAAAATATTTCCATAGAAGTTGCTAGGCCAACAAAATCATAGGCATAACATACCACCATATAACTACATATGTATAGTATTTATATAAGTGGCCGCACAGCAGCTACTAAGCGCCAACAAAGTCAGCCTGTCTCTGCACAGATTCGTTGTGCTTTGTGCGCCTAAAAGTGCACTTCAAACTCGCATTCAAACAAATTGAGAAATTCCGCTGCCTTTGACGCCTTCGAATGGTAAATTCAAAGTCAAAATAAGTATAATATACATATATAAGTACATATGTAGCTATCATGTGCCTGTTAATAAAGCTGCGGCTGTCTCAGTCTCGTTTGATGTCTGTTCTGAAGTGCGTTTCTAAAGCGCAAATGATGCTTGTTTTGTTAGTGTGTGGAATCAGCTTATTTATAGTATCCATGCCAGTGTTTATATAAGCAAGAAAAAGTAGGCATTCGCACAAGCTAATATCGATTGTACATTAACTGATATAACCATAGAGTCAACGTGAAGATCTAAAATCACTAATTCAAGCCATAGGCCACTCAGCATACGTAATTCACACAATTTTGTTAAAATAAATCACATATTAGTCATTTTTTAGTGCAATTTAAACACCATTCTTTATTGTGTTAAACAATTGTTAAACAATTTATGAAATTATAAGAGATCATTTATAAAATTGTCGATCTTTGCAAAGCAGTAAAGTTGTTCCAAGTGGCTTGACGTCTTGATTTGAAGTGACGGTTCTCCCATTGAAAAAAAATTTTCAGAGAATAGAACAAGTAATAGTCCGAATATGCCACGTCTGTAGAACATGGTTGGTGTGATAACACTCACTACTTTTAGCGAGGTCAACTCTGACCTCTGCAACTCGATATGGATTTCTAAATGTATATATACAAGAAAATCGATTTTATACCTAAATATGATATTGTAGAATTTTTCCAAATGCACTGCCGTAATGGCTTTATGTCAGCTACCGCAGGATGAAGAAGGTTAACTTACTTAATTACGGGAAGTTAATGATTTATAGCAATTCAATATGGCTTCCTAAATGTGTATATACATACATGAAAATCGAATCGAAATCGATCGAGTCATCCAACTTGTAAGAGGTCACTACACCTTTTCTATTAATCATTTCTGACCTCTGCTGTTTGTGTGCATCCAGCTAATAACACAATGCAGAATTAATCATGGTATTGTCAGGTCAAAAGCTCAAAAAACTGAAATCTCATCACACAGACAGCATAAAATTATCTGCTGATTATCGATCTACGAAGTGGCTAGAGCTGGCTCATCCTTTTCAGACCATGATCCCTTGTGCTTTATACTCTTGTAAAGAACCCAGTTTTCGTCGCCAGTAAGAACGCGCTTCGAAAATAAAACATTTCTTTGACGTTTTATAAGTAAATCACAGTCGTTAATACGACTTCAGCAGCCCTTCCAAACATCGTGCATCCTCAAGATCAAAATTGTCAATTTTACATTGGCGTTCGGTCAACACATTTTCTACGTACACATTACATAATCTTCGACATGTTTGAACTGATTTTTTAGTTCTTTTATATAAAAATATTAAAAAATGCCGAAAATGTTATTTTGGATTTTCCATCTTCATCAGGGCACCAAACAAAAAATATTCCAAAAATTATGAATTTTTTTTTGAAAAACAAACAAAAACAAACTTAATATATCAGCAGTTAAAGCATATGCCATTAAAGCAGTAAATTATGAAGTTGGTTGCGAAAAAGAATAAACAAGTCATCGAACGAAATTCCTTAGTAAACAACCCAATAGGATATCATAATTCATAGATGATTCTTTTATAGTGAATGGGAATCCCTTATGTACTAAACTCGATTATGCAGAAAGTCTGCTCTGGAAGTAATTACTGCGTTGCAAAGCGGCAATAGTATTAATCATGTCAACAAATCTGTCTTCTAAACACAAATTGTTGCAAAAATGTACCGCATCCTGCTTTGACGATTGGACTCACTAGAGTTATAGAGTCAAATACAATACTAGGAAGCTTGGATTTTGTAATTGAATGCAATCGATGTTAAAACATGATTTATAAAATTTAATGGTTATAGTAGACTTCTGCTTTAGAATACGAACATAAATTACTAGTGCAAGATTTTTAGAGATCAAATCTCATTTTTCACAGAAAAAATTAATCTCAAACACTTAACAATATTAATATCGGGTTTAATTTTTGTCAAAAAGGTTTACTGTTGCAAACGTTTTTTTTTTTTTTTTCAATCCTGAAAAGTAGGGACTCAGTTAAACAACGAGCATACTATATATCACAAAAAGTAGAAAAATAAAAGAATCGTATAATAATTACTTAATTGAACTATCCACATATCAGCTGCTTCGATTCGTACATTCTTAGAGTGTAGTGAAACGAACACCTAACTGGTATAAATGTTAACGACTGGCATAATCACATTGTTAAGCACTATTAAGTATTATTTTTATGATAATACACTGTTTGAAGCTGATACGCAAGTTCTTAAGGAATAGTGATTCGAATGTACGTAGCTGAGAGTGTACTTGAAGACCGTGGAAGGTCAATTCGGCGCCGTTCGCAGCAACTCAGTTTGACGTGTGGAGCGTATTGGCGCATTTTACCTCAATATCTTAAATTAAAAGCATACAAAATACGGCTTGTACAAGAACAGAAGCCGTACGACCTTCGCAAGCGACATCGCTTCGTTTTATGGGCTCTGGAAAAGTTGCAATAAGATCCGAAGTTTTCGAGCCAATTTCTTTTCAGCGAGGAAGCCCATTTCTGTAGTTGTACATATTTTTTTGTTTTTTTTTTTTTATTGAACTATTAATTTTTTTCAGTCCCGTCGAGAAACTTTCTTGGAAACACCCTTAAAAAAATTCCCTGAAAATTTTAGCTCTTAATATTAACATTAAGAACTGGACCAAGGCCTGTAAAAATATTTTATAGAAAATACACTACGATCGTGAGTTTTTATTTTAAATACCTACAGATCAAGATCGCTATCATTAATACTTCTCGAGTTATTCCGCTTTATATGTAAGGCTGTATGTAATTTTCATAGCTTTTTAAAACATACCATCTACTATAAATATTCTATAAAGCCTTACTTAAAAAGCTGAATGTCTCGAGAAGTATAAAAAAAACACCCTAATAAATATACTAAGTTATACATTTAGATATAAAAAAAAGTTTTTAACATTATTATAGTTATCATCTTCTTTGCCTCAAACTAAAGCAACAACTATTTTTTTTAACTCTAGTTTTTATTTTTTTACCAACCAAATTAATGAATCATTCTCTTTAAAAGCATTTTCAAATAAACAAACCACTTGCAAATCGCTTTGTACACACATAAAAAAAATTTCAAATATTTTTCATTAAAAAAAAATTTTGTTTCGAATATTTTTTTAGCATTTTCGCTGCTATAAACATAATTAGCTTAGCTTTGCGATTCATGCGTAATTTTGTTATTTTATGCATTCATTTCATTGTTTTCATTTTGTGCGATTTCAGAAAACAAGTGGCAAAGCGAGTAAACAGATGCAGCAGCCAGCAAGTACGTAAACATTTTCTCTTTCCCACATACATACATACAAACGAACTAATATATAAATAAATATGTAAATATACAAATTTATAAATACACTCTAAAGCTTTTGTTTATACAATACGCACACATACGTATAGCTGTAAATGAGCACTTAAATGTGGGCGCTGCTATGTGTGAGGCCGCTAAGCATCTTTATTTTATGGCCAATAAAGTGCAGTGAGCGTAAAATTTAACAGCAATTAGAAGCATATAAACAAACTAATCGAAAAAGTAATTTTCGTTTTTATTTGATATTCCCGAACGATGACTCGTTTGTATTTCTTTTGGTGAAATTTAAGAGTGAGCGGGAAAGTTGATGTTGCTGTGCTCGTTTTACTGGTAAGCGAGTAGCAAAAGAATGCGCATGTGGCATAAAATTTCACAGGAAGGAATTTAGAAACTCTGGTAATATCTCTGCAACCAAACAAATACCTAAATTTTGTGCGTCCTTTACGTTTTTTTACCTAGAACAGTTTATGAAATATCGATCTGAAATTTTTTGTCGAAAGTGTTTTTTTTGTTAAAAAATTTTCAAAGAGTGTCGAGAAAGCGTTGTTGACGAAGCACGTCCAGGACGGCCATCAACATTAATAGAAGAAATAAAATAATTGGTGCTTAAGAATCGTCGATTAACAATCAGAGATCTTACTGACATCATTGGAATATTGGAAAGCTCAATGAAAACCTTTTTTTAAGATCATTTCGGGGGGAGAAATTCCAAGTCAGGGTGATGGTATTAGGTCAGTATAGTAAAACCCTCAAAGGGTTTGGCGTTCGTATGTGTCAGTTTTTTTTATGACCTTTTAAATATTGGAACATTTTTGGGATTATTGTCTGATTTATTTATGATTCTTAATTTTTCTAAATTGGTCTCAACAAAATCGGACAAGTTGTTCGCGAGTTATGTTAAACTACGTTTTTGCCAAAATGTTAAAACTAAGCGAAAAAATATCAAGATAAGGAAAAAATTTAAAAGGTCATAAAAAAACTGACACATACGAACACCAAACCCTTTGAGTGTTTTACTATACTGACCTAGTACCATCACCCTGACTTGGAATCTCTCACCCCCCAGAAAATAATCCCAAAAATGTTCCACAGTGTTATTAGCTGTTGGAAGATCTGCTGTATATATGATGTATGGTGTTGGGACTAAAACACAGCCCTGGGGTACACCAGCCCTTATCTGTCGTTCATCAGATATGAAATATCCCACTTTTACCATAAATTTTCTATTTTTTAAATAAGATTCTAATGTTTTATACAATTCTAAAGGTAGAATTTTTTTAATCTTATATAAAAGACCTTCGTGCCACACCTTATCAAACGCCTGAGCTACATCTAGAAATATTGCTGAACGGTACTCCCTGTGCTCAAATGCCTTCCTTATCTCGTTAGTAATTCTATTTACTTGCTCTATTGTGCCATGTTTCGCACGAAACCCGAATTGATGCATTGGTATTGTATTATTTTCGTGGAGGATAGGAGACAGCTTTGATAGTAATACTTTTTCAAATACTTTTGAAAGAGAGGATAAAAGACTAATTGGTCTGTAAGAAGACGGCTGTGTTAAGTCTTTCCCAGGTTTATCTATCAAGATATTCTGCGACTTTTTCCATGAAATCGGATTGTATCCGAAACTAAGAATAGCAATGAAGAGCACATCTGCAGCAATAATTGGTAACTCAATTAGCATTTTTGGGGAAATTTTATCATGTCCCGGCGACTTTTTTGCATTAAGTTCTTTGATGATACCAAAAATTTCTTAAGAGACTCGAACGACTCTTTAGCTCCCTCTTTTCTAGGTGATTTGCAAAGCAATTAGCCTTTTTATCGTCACTTCGAGCCCCTATTTCTACCCAAGTCTCGTATAGGCATGTTGGAGTCAGTTGGTGGCTTCATGGACTTTTGGGCTTTTCAAAGGGAATTTTGCTTATTTGAATTTGGACACAGCTTTTTTATATATAGTACATTTCGGTGTTCAATTCTTCCCCACGTACAGCAGATTTTTATTGAAGCTGAGTAGAAGGGAAAAGAATTTATCTGCCATTCACGTCTTGCACGCCTTTTTTTCATTTACAAGCATTTCTATTTCTCTATTCGAGATTTTTCTGAAACTAAGCGACTTATAGCTTTTGTTTAGTGTTGCTAAGACAGCTGCGCTGGTTTTTATATCATTGACTTCTCTTATGCTTTCGTCAATATCTCTTCCTGTATTTATTTTGTACTCAATATTAATATGGCTACTGACGTACGAGTATTTTTTATCTTTTAGCCAATTCGTTTTATAAGAATTTAGTCCCACTTTTGGATTAACGAATATGGGTTGTTCACATAACGTTATGAGTATAAGAGAGTGATCAGAAGATAGATTTATTAATATTTTTGATTACAGCGAAATCAATTAAATCTGGTATTTTCTTACAATCACTAGGCCAAAATGTCGGCTTAACAGGAGATATTATTTCAAGGTTATTGTGCTTATTTCTAACAGTTTGATACAGCTGTCAACTTCAAGAAGAAACTATGTTCACCAATTATAATATTTCTGCTTAATCCAATGACATCAATTTACGACAATACTTTAGCAACAAAATTTCCAGATTAGATTATTTATTGGCTATAAAATATAGTTCATTCATTTAGCGAAAAATAGTACACCTTCAAATGATTTTATTTATATATAGACAGGTAAGCAAAGTAAGCGATTTATAAAAGTCCATAGGTTTTTGTGGTACACATATATATAGTTCTTATTAAATTTCAAAAAAAAATCCCACAATTTTCCGCTTTCCCCATCGATTTAAAAATATAATACAATCAGAACTCTTTTCATTTTGCATCCCTTTTTATTTTTTTATATTTCTTCTTGACAGGTTTGTCAGCTCCTTTGTGTATTATTATCGTATTCGTGGAAATTTTTCAATTTCTCAACTCTTTGTACTAAATTCTTTGAACGGAAATTGTTTACAAGTTGAAAATGAGAGAAGGTGTCATAACAAAATGATGGAAATAAAATAATATGATAAAAAATATTGAGAAAGAACCTATCGCATACCTTGGCTACTTCAGTAAAGATTTGTACATCATAAACATATACTAAGTTTGCCATGATATTTTTATGAACTAGAAGGAAGCTTCTGAAACCCTATAAAGTATATCTACCTGAATTAATTTAGCCAGTGTGACTGTCTATATGTAAATAAGCGAACTAGTCCTTCAAATATACATCTGAAAATTTTTACATGTCTTTTTTGCCCCAACAACTGGTTCATTTGTCGAAACAATAGATAACGAAAAACGTACATAGCATATATGTATCTGCCAAGACAAACCGAACACTCAAAATGAAATTCTTGTATGAAAACTGGTGCATTTAAGGGGGTATTCTAGTCTAAAAATTTAAAAAAAAAAACGATTTTTTTTTATATATTTTCAAAGTTTAACTATTCAAGAATATGGGTACAAGAGGATTTTTCAAAATTCAAATTGTTTTCGGAGATATAGGCATTTTTCTGACCCGCCATCCAAACTGGTTCGGCCGGAACGCGAAACTTTAAACGCATTTTTCTCAAAACTGACTTTTTCGAAACTATGCCCCCGATTTCTCAGGTTCTACTGAACCGATTTACTTGAAATTTTTATAGAGTCTTCTTTATAGGCTTGTCTATGGTTGGAACTAGCCCCATCCCAAAATCTTTATTTTTATTATTTTTAAAAAATTCGAAATAGTCAGAAAAAGTGATCAAAAAAAATTTTTTTTTCAGGCAGACGCCATTTTATGAAAAAAATGTTTCCCACTTTTCCGTAGTTTCGACCATTGCGACATTATTCTAGATTAATAATCTTATTTTTTTTTTTGGTTTCAGATAACTAGGAGAGTTGAAATCATGGGCATGGTCACGTGGAAATTTTTAGAGACCCCCCACTTCGTCAGCTCATAGTTTTTGAAATTTTTTTACTGATTTTAGTTTTGAATTTTTTTCTGTACTCTTCAAAAATTAGTAAATAACTAACAAAAAATTGATGGTAAATATATTAATTGCCTTTTTTTACGACACTTTAAAAATTACCTGAAATTCATGCCTCTAGACTATAACACCCCCTTAACAAAATATCTTCCCGAAGTTCGGCATGTAATATTACCCAAAACAGCGCTACATTCTCCAAACCAATCATTTAGATCAGATAAATATATCATATAGCTGCCATACAAACTCATTATCAAACAAATCAAATCCGTGTAAATTTTGACAAGAGATCTTCAATTAATGGTTCATGATAAGGCTACAATTTCCGAAGAAATTCTTCGGTTCGACCCACTGTAGCTATTGTAGATGCAAGAAATGAATTTGTGAAAGGTATAGCTTCAGTGCAGACAGCAGGTGTAGTTAACGCTTGTTGTTGTTTTCAATTAATTAATTTATGTAAATAGAAAAAGGTACGAGAGCTAAAACGAAGCAATAAAATAAAAACTCAAAAGAGGAAAACTCAAGAAATTTCAATAGAGAAGAGCTGAAATCAAAAACAAAACTGTTTACAATCAGTAGGTGTACAATATTGAAGAAATACATACACATTTTTATCGTCTTCTCTCTCAAGTACTTCAAATTGCGAAATACTAGACTGTTGTGCAAAAAATTTTAATTAAAAATTTGCTCTTTATCGGGGTGCAATACCTCACAGAAGACACAATTAGCTCACAAAATCTAAGCTAATTAAAGCTGGATTTTTTCAAAATAGAAAATTAGCTATAAACTAAAAGTTGAGGGAAAATTGGCATGTAAATTTACTATTTAATATTTATATATACTGTTTTTAGAAGATAAATACCTCAATTTATCGATAAATAACATTTGTGAGTACCGATTTTAATAATCAAGGTACTTCATCTTATATCCAACAGTTGTCGAAATCGGACTGTATCTTTTCAAGGAAACAGGCACCACATAAGGCGCTATGAGATCTTTTACTGAAATTCTTGGAGAATATTTCGGTGATGACAACATGCGCTTGTCCTCAAAATATATAAAATCAGGACAATAGTTTCCATAAGCCTCATATATAAAATATACTAATATACAGGGTTTGTCTGGCAAGTAATGGGCGTTCCTAGCTAACGAACGAACGGCTGGTCAGTTGTCTCCGAGCACCTGGAGAGTCAGGACATATATTTTCCCGCGACGTGTTTCAGTGTGTGGTGCAAACCGAAAATGCAGCGTTCGTTAGAGCAGAGGTACGCGATTAAATTCTGTTTGAAACTCGATAAATTTGCGACACAGACTTTTAATATGATCAAACAGGCTAACCCAGATGTTCCTTTAGCTAAAAGTGGTATATTTCGGTGGCACCAGGCCTTTTTTGGAAGGCCGAGAAGAGGTCGCTGATGAAGACCGTGCCGGGAGAGCTGCGACTTCGACAAACACCAACAATGTGAGTCGTGTGCGCAAAGTTTTGAACTCAGACCGTCGACACAGTCCTATTACTTTCTCGACAAACCCTGTAAAAATTGTTGAACTTCCGGTCGACTTTATATCACAATAATATGACGGTGACCCACTAATGCAGTAAGCTAAGGTCAATATGTAAGAGATCTATATGAAATTCGGAAATGATTCTAAATTTCTAATAACAGATTTTCGCCTAAAATTGATAAAAAGAAGCGAATAGTGTCGCAAATTTAATTTAAAATTTGCAAATATCTGAAGCTGTTTCTTTGGCTGCTTCTTTGGCTTTGAACCTTGCGAGAGTATAATCAGTTCGGTTACACTCGAACTTAGCCCTTACTTTTTAAAGCACTAAGTTATAACTAAAGAACTTTAAACGATATCTATGCTTTTGTGTTTAGGCTGGATAGTCTTACTAATTAGTGTAAAAAGTAATCAGCGCAGAAAGAAACCGAAGAAATACTCAACCTACAACTTCTTCGCCTTTCTTGGTTGTTTAGCAACAACCTTTGGACTCAATGCACTGCTTGGTGTTGAATAATTTTATCATATCGTTCTTTGTTTAGTCTTCCCCCAGCGACAAACTTAATAGTTTTTTATTAAATTCTCTCTAATTATTTCATTTTTCATTCAAAAACTTATTGTCTCCGACAAACTTTTCCGCAATTTTTACAACCGATGTCAAAAGTTCAAAACTTTTACACTCTTTCAACGCCATTAACATTTTTGTTCTTTGTCTCTCGTTCTCTTTTCTGGCAATTTACTACAATTTGCACGACACTTCGTTCCAGCCGAATGCACAATTGCCACATTATCATCAACAAGAACAACAACAACAAAATCAAAAACAGCATCAAAAATATCTTCATTGACAACAACAGTACCAACTATCATCTTCATCATCATTTCCGACAACATTCTCGTCGTCATATTCATTATGATCACAGTTATCTTCATCGTCATCTATATTTGTTTAAGAGTGCACATAAAAATCTACATACATACATACATACATACAAGCACTCGCAGTTATCGGCGTCGTCATCGTCAGTGACTTGCTTTGTCATCCGTTGCACTTATTACTCGTATTTTTGACACTGTTGCTCGGCAGCTGATTCGTGGCAGGTTCGTCGTAGTCCTTAACTCTTCAACGGCGAGTGGCATTTCTGCATGTATTTGTGTGCTTGAATGCTTGTAATATACTTTGAATTTTTAGTAGACGCACAAAATTATATCCTTTTTATAAGGTCGTAAAGAATGCACAGTTGTTGCTTGTTTATGAAATAAGACATGTCTTTGTGGTTATGTCCATAAAAGTGTGGTTTTATACTTCATATTACAATACGTTCACTGTTAACTGGCTACAAATTTAATAGCTTCATTTCCGCGCCAATAAATTGCTTTGTTAACTTAAGGGCGTACTCTAGTCTAGAAATTTAAAAACAATCGAATTTTTTTTTTATATTTTCAAAGTTTAACTATTCACGAATATGTGTACAAGAGGATTTTTCAAAATTCAAATTGTTTTCGGAGATAAAGGCATTTTTCTGACCCGCCATTCAAACTGGTTCGGCCGGAACGTGAAACTTTAAACGCGTTTTTCTCAAAACTGACTTTTTCGGAACGATGCCATCGATTTCTCAGGTTCTAATGGACCGATTTACTTGAAATTTTTATAGAGTTTTCTTTATAGGATTTTCTATGGTTGGAACTAGCCCCATCACCAAATTTTTATTTTTATTATTTAAAAAAAAATTCGATTCTGAAAAAGTGATAAAAAAAATTTTTTCAGGCAGTCGCCATTTTGTGAAAAAAAATGCTTCCCACTCTTCCGTAGTTCTGACCATTGCGACATTATTCTAGATTAAAAATCGTATTTTTTTTTTTGGTTTCAGATAACTAGGAAGGTTGAAATCATGGGCATGGTCACGTGGAAATTTTTAGAGACCCCTCACTTCGTCAGCTCATAATTTTTGAAATTTTTTAGTTTTCTTAGTTTTTAATTTTTTTCTGTACTCTTCAAATATTAGTAAATAACTTGTAAAAAAATAGATGGTAAAAATATGAATTGCATTTTTTACGACTCTTTACAAATTACCTGAAATTCATGCTTCTAGACTAGAATACCCCCTTAAAGGGTTAGGGGTACTCAGAGACACGAAAAAATGGGAATTTTTGGTATTTTTTTTTCTACTAAATCTTGTTATTTTACAAAAGTAGTAATATGGCATTATTAAAGAATGTGTTGACTTGAATTCACGAAAATTTCAAAAAAAAAAAATTGATTTTCAAAGTTATTGTTGTTTGTGTTGACCCAGTTGGAGATTTATCTAAAATCAATCGTACAAAAAAAAATTAGTTTTATAAATAGATAATCCTTAGCTTGATCGAAGGTTTTTATATTTTCAAAAAATTAACAAAATGGCGGTCTCAGGAAATTTTTTTCTAAATTTTTGGGAAAAAATCAACAGTTATTTGGTATTAAAAAATTGAAATTTTTGAAAAAAAAAAACAAAATCCTTCGTTCAGGCCCGATTTTATTATGTATTCTAAAAGCTGCATAAATTTCATTACAATCTACGTAGCGGTTTTCGAGTTACAGTTGACACTAGTTCAAAAAACATAGTTTTGAGAAAAACGCGTTTAAAGTTTGCCCTTTTGCTTTGAAGTGCCCGAGCTCTCTGCGTTATTTCTCGAATAACTCAAAAACTAACTATCGGATCAACGTGAAATTTTCAGAGAATATTTTTAAGATATTACAAATACAAAAAAACTATTTTTTTTTAAATGCTGACTACCCATGACCCCTTAAAATATTAATTTCCTGGGGTTTTGTGTGCATCGACGACCGGGTTGCATACTATATAAATTTATCGGCGAGAAATCGAAACCGAGAACAAATACTAACAAGCTATAATAACTTTAACGAGATCATTTCTTATAACAAAAAAAATATAAAAAAGTATTTGTCTTGAATTTGATTAGTCAGTTCAATTTGCTATATGCTACCTTGTTCCGATCTGAATAATGTGTTCTGAAATAGTAGCATTATCTTAAGCAGTTATATACGAGGCTAGATTTCATGACACAAATTTGCCATAAAACGACCTGAATTTAGCTTATCAGTTTGTATAGCAGCTACATATATGCTTTAGTGATCTGTTCTTATCTGAACAGTATGTTCGTAATCTTTACCTCCTTGGACAATAATCCATACCACATTTCGTGAGGGTATTTTGTCAATTACAAAAGGGTTTCCAAACAAAAACTTGATTTTAATCTTCACTTTGAATAAACAGCTACATGTTGGTCCTATATCAGCGGTTCCGACAAATTTACAGCTTTTTGGAGAGGAAAGGACGTACGTAAAATTTCACAACGATATATCAATAGCTGAAGGTCTGATTCGCGTTTACAAATACAGACAGATGGACATGCTTTCTCAATGTCTGGTTAACAGACTTACTGTCCAGCTAATGGAGCTGTCGGGTAAATATAGCGTCCATTTAACAGAGCCTTCACTGTATTTTTTATTTATGAACTGTTTTTACTATCCTATCGTCTAAATGGTTTCTTTGGTTCTAACTAGACACAGTGTGCTAAATTTTGCTGAAACGGGTCGGTGATTTAGGAGTCCATCGCGTACAAACAACGTGACATTTAACTTTTAAGGGGGTATTCTTGTTTAGAAATCAAAATTTGGGTAGTTTTTTGAATTTTATTGAAAGAAAAAAAAACAAAAAATAGGTTTACTATACATTTTTTATGGTGTTTCTATTGATATTTTAAGAATACAGAAAAAAAAATTTACAAAAAAATATTAAAAATTAAAATAATTAGAGGGGGCGTGGAGGCAGGTGTAAAAGAAAATAGCGCATCCTGGTGACATTGATCCTGACTCTCCTGGTGGTCTGAAAAAAAAAAACATCAAAAGAAATTCTTAATCAGTAAGGATGTTGTTATAGTCCGGGAACACGAAAAAAAATTTTTTTGGAAAAATGGCGACTGCCTGAAAATAAAAATCGTTTTTTGCGACTTTTTTTTAATTCCTGAGCTTTTTTAAAATATTAAAAACAAAAATTTTGACACGATGCTGGTAGGAACGATAAAGGATTATATAAAGAAGGTTCACACAAATGAAATCCGTTTTATAGAACTTGAGATAATGCCGGAAGCGTGTAGCAAAAAGTAGTTTCGAGAAAAAAGCGTTTAAAGTTTTACGTTATACGATATTCGCTAAACCGGTCTAGTTGCCACGTCACT